>JAQIXV010000234.1:0-61618 GCA_034700625.1 Tectocepheus velatus
TCTTATTGCCTTTCCTCTTTTGTTTTTTGTTGTTATCATCTTGATCATCTTCATCACCATCTTGGTCATTCTTATTGCCTTTCCTCTTTTGTTTTTTGTTGTTATCATCTTGATCATCTTCATCACCATCTTGGTCATTCTTATTGTCTTTCCTCTTTTGTTTTTTCTTATTGTCATCTTGATCATCATCATCACCTTGTTCGTTTTTATTGCCTTTCTTTTTTTGGTTGTCCTCTGAGTCCTCTCCGTCGCTATCTTTTCCCGATTTACGTCCTTTCGGTTTGTTCTTTCCTTTTCCTTCACCATCAGAATCATCTTGATCATTATCGTCACCACCTTGGTCACTTTTATTGCCCTTTCCTTTTTGTTTGCCGGCCCTATCATTAGGATCCTGATCTTCTTCATCGTTGTCTTTCTTTTTATCTTTTTTCTTGTCATTATCAGAGTCTTCGTCATCAGATCCCTTTCCCTTCCCTTTATTTTTGTCTTTTTGATCATCAGTTTGTTCCTCGTCTTCGTCTTCGTTACCATTCCTTCCCTTCTTTTTCTTCTGTTTTGGATCCTGGTCCTCATCACCGTGGCCACCACCACTTTGGCCATTTCTATTGTCTTTGCCATCCTCCTCCTCATCATCATCTTGGCCCTTTTTTGGTTTTGTGCTGCCATCTTTGTCCCCATCCTTTCCTTTTTTCTGCTTATCTTTTGGTTGTTGAGAATCGTCTTCATCTCTATCATTGCCACCCTTTCCTCCCTGACCTTTATTTTTGTTTTTGTCATCTTCTGGATTATCGTCAGATTTAGGTCCTTTTCTATCATCACCATCTTGGTCATCACCATCTTGATCATCTCCATCACGATCTGAACCTCTGCGTCCTTTCCCTGAGTCGTCACCATTTCTATCACTTCGATCTCTACCCCCATTCTGTCGATCTCTATCAGAGCCCCGTCCTCTTGAATCTCCAGGTTTATAGTTTTCTCTGCCAATTGTGTCATCACTCCTAATGAATGTATCACCTTGGTCATCTTCTTCTGGTTCCTGCTTTTTAGGTTTCTTTGGTTTCTTTTGAGGTTTATTCTGTTCCCTCTGTTCTCTATCGCGTCTTTCGTTGCCTTTTTTGGCGCCGTCTTTGAAACCCTCTGAAGGAAAGTATTGAAAATGAAAACAGTTTTACGAAAATAGTAAATTGTTGACTCACTTAAGAACTTGCCAAGGTCTTTCCCAACATCGAATCCAGCACCATAACCGACCTGGTAGCTAATCCCAGAGAGATAATTGACATATTGATCTAGGTTATTGTTTCCAATTTGTGTGTTAAGACATCCATACCCAAAACGACTATTCGGGTCACTCTCATCAGGTTTGCCTCTATTTCTGCCATTCCCTGCCATTCCTTGACCTCTGTTCCCATTCCGTCCCCTTCCTGACGACCCTCTACGCCCTCCACCCCTTCTATCATGGTCATAATCTTCGTCATCTTGATCGTCACCCATTTCTCTTCTATCTGATCTTCCTCTGTTTCTTTGCCTATTCCTGGGTGAATCCTGTTGATCCTGGTCCTCTTGATCTTGGTCTTCTTCTTCGTCATCTCGTCCCCCATTCCTCTCACGCATAGGCTTTGCGATAACGAGAGACAGAATACATACCAATAGTAATAACCACTGAAACGAAAAATTTTAAATAATTTAAATTAATTTTAGTCTAAATTTCGCAAAACTCACCAAAATTTTCATTTTTGTTGTGAATACAAAACTTTTATTCTAAACTTCAAATGGTTTATATCAATACTTTAATATCAATAAAATTCATAATTTGTTTATTAAAAACATCTCAAAAACTTTTTATACACATTTTTTATCGATTCAATAATTTATTGAAACCAATAATTAAATGACACTTTCATTGAATACTTTCCCCGAATCAATAAAAAACAACGAATACTTGATTGCAGTCTCGCCTTATGATTGACTAATGTTTTTCTCATCATTTGATTAAAACTTAAGGTTTTATTAATAAACATAAATCAAAATAACTGATGGCATAAGAATTCGTGATTTTATATACAAATTATTTCATAATTATTAGGAATTGATTAAAATATTACTCAGATTAATGAGTTTTCAGGAAATTATAAAAAATAAAGTTTATTATTAATGATCTTTTATTTGACGAATCAGTTATTTGTTAATTAAAAAAGTTTAGCGGATATATTGATCATAGATTGTCTATTTATTCTTGGAAATATATTGCACTGGCCTACCCTAACCTTTAATTCTAGCCCTTACACCTACTCATCTTCGTCTTCATCTTCATCTTTTATCTTGGTGATATTTTTCACCGCATTTTTGATACCAGTCTTTATTCCTTCTGATAGCTTATAGCCATATCCCTGACCAAGAATGTAACCGATATCATAACTCCTATCAGACACTCTATTTCGATCAATTTTGAAAGGACCATATCCAATTATTGGTCCTCATAACAATATATGACAAGATAGTTAATCTTTAGTATGAATTCAATTGAAATCAAATATGAGGCATACCATAGATATCCTTTCCCCTATAATTTCTATTTCTGGGTGTTCTTCTCTCTGGGTCTTCATCGTCTTCGTCATCCCGAACGATGTTTCGGGTTCTTTTAGCACTTGAAAAGTTGAGCAAGGTTAATAAAATTAGAAATAGTATCAATTGTTTCATTTTTGACTTAAAGTTTCTCAAATGGTTTTCATTAAAAGACTGATTTAGCGAAGAGTTTGAGTTATTAATTTATACGGCTATTAATTAGCCTTGAACATGTTCAACTAAATTTTCCTGACATCGATATCGTAAACATTTTAATCAACTTTTCCATAAATCAATAGATTTTTAGACATATAATTGAATAATAATTGAAGACTTTTTGAGTGATTTACAAATTTATTTTATTTGACAAAAAATATAAATGCGATGAAAGTCATGGAAATTAACAATTATTTAAATCTGTAGTGAGCTAGGTAGCTTTGGCTTAGATCATACAAATCTAAGGCTCTTCTCTCTTTTTCTTTTCCTTTTTATTAGACGACTCATTATTATCGTCTTTATTCTCGTCCTTTGCTTTTCCGAGACCAGACATAATTGATTTTCCAATTCCCGATTTAATGCCGTCCCCCAGTTTTTTGCCATATCCCTGACCCAATCCATAAGCCATTTCATAGCTCGTGTCTTCAATTTGATGCATTGGCACCGAATCATAGGGTCTGAAGCCATTGAATCCCATTTCTTGAAAACGACCTGAAGTCCGATTTTGTTAAAACATTTGATACAATAATTGGGAAATACCTCTATTTCTGAAGGACCCGCTGTTTAACCCATTCATTGACGGGTAATTATTTCTGGAATTGCGGGCAAACTCCCAGTCATCTTGGTCTTGACCATAATCTTGATCATAATTTCGGTCATTATTTCGGTCATAATTACGGTCATTATTTCGGTCATAATTACGATCTTGATTTCGAAATCGAGACTGAGGACAGGCAAACGTAAAGCAAATCAACAGGGTAGTCGCACACTGTTCAAGAAAATTACAGATCAATTAAATTGATTTTTATTGAAAAAAATATTTGATTTTATTGAACAAAATTACATAAAATAATAGATTTTGAGTAAAAAGCAATAAATCAAAATTTTACCAAAGATTTCATAATAATATTTGTAAACAATATTTGATAAACAAATTAAAATCCCATAAAATAGTTATACAAATCAAATATTACTATAAATACTAAAAATTATTCTCAAAATTCCCAAACATTTTATACGACTTTTAAAAGCCTTGAATTTTAATGATTTATTTGAAGATAAGCGAAGATTTAAAGAAAGACAAAAATTTAATTGTTCATGCTAAGTTTGAATTTGATTAATTTCTTTTATTTAATAATTAGTTTTGAAACAATCGAGAGATGAGTCGATCGTAAAAATATGTAATTTTTTAATAAATGAAAGAAAAACTTAATATTGAATTGTACAAGATTATATTGGAAAGTTCCGCATTGAGTTATTACCAGATTATGTTAATACCGAAGTCGTAGTTGAGAATCAATCACGATAGACCTTTGGTTGGCCTACTGTGACTGGCTCAATTTGTGAGACAATCAGTTTGTATCTGTATCTATCATCGATATCCTGCTCTTTCAAATAGCTCTCAGTGTTTGCCCTAAACTTAGTCTTCAATCTCTCAGCGAATTTGCTGCCGATAGCCAGTCCTGTGACATAACCGGGGTAAGGCACCTCATTCTGGCCAACGCTCATCTCCAATACAATAGACACAGTGACTGTTAAGAGAAGGATTTTCACCTAGTTAAAATAAGATCAGTTCAGAAATAAATCAAATAAAAGTTTAGAAAATACATAAAATAAAATGTATTTATTGAGAATAACTCACCAAATGCTTCATCTCTTTAAAAATCAAAACCAATTTTGTTTGTAATAAAAATTTGTGTGAAATTCAAAACTTTATTGAAATCTTAAAATTAATTAAATTATAGAATGATATCATTGAGTGACTTATTGGTTAACTCTCTATTGTTTTATTTTTAATTCAAACCATGAAATTAATTACTCAATAATAATTATTTATTCATAGATTAATTACAAATCATTGAATGATTTAGGGGTGGGTTCTCTCGAAATGTTCAAAATTAATATTAGGTTTGAAAAAAGATTTATTGAATCTAATTATTGATATCACGAATAATCAATTTATTTGCAAAATAATAATAAATGAATGTATCGAGGTGAACATATAAAAATATTAATAATTGACTCAATGTTTTGAATCATTAATGACTAAAACTATAATTAAATAAAATATTTTTGCATAAATGGTCTTCACTTCAAACCACAATTAGAGGCCATATATTGTCTATTTATCAGAAGATAATAATTATTATAGAATTCAAATATTTGACAAAAATTTGTTGACTCAGTCTTTATTGTTATCTCAAATTAAATTATTTAAAACATTTTGGGAACTATTGAATGAAAACATAAAAAATTATTAATAAAAAGCATAAAAATGAACACAATTTTAATGAAAATTGTTTTATTCCTCTTCTTTTTCAATTTCCTTTTTGTTGTCCTTTCCCTCCTTGTCCTCAATTTCTTCCCTCTCCTTCTTTTCTGATTTCTTCAATTTACCGGATCGTCCGCCACCTCCACCTCTGCGTCTCCCACCTCCCCCTCCGCCTCCGCCGCCACCATTTTCATCGTCACTATTACTTCCACTGTCGAGTCCAGTGTTGAGTCCGCGACCTATTCCTTGACCCAAACCATATCCGAGACCATATCCGACTCCATGACCAAGTTTATAGCCAAGATGATATCCACCTTGAGAGAGGCGAGGTCGAGGCCGGAAAGGATCGTAATCGTCATATGAACTGTAAGGATCCATTGGCTCATAAGGCGGATAACCCCGACCACCACCGTATCCACCATATCCTCTGATGCTGGCACTGACCCCATCAGTACCGGTCAAATCGAGTGCAGCACCCGATCCAACAGAACTCGCACTCTTCTCTAAACCTGACCCCAACCCTGAGCTGAGTCCCGAACCAACACCAGTGCCGACGCCATATCCGAGTGCGTAATCATTAACTGTTGGTTTGACGAACGATGAGCCGATGCCCGAAAGTGATGAAAGTGGCCGACCGTCGGCCAAAACATAAGTTGTTTGAACACTGGGAACACTTCTGTAGGTCCTCTTTCCTAATGAACTGCCACTCGAAAGAGCACTTCCGTCAGAACCGGACAAAACTGCATAATAACCAGAGGAGAGGGCGGCCACAAAATAACTGCACAAAATTGAGATCAACTGTTGAGCAAAATATACAATTAATTGATAAATTGAATAGTATCATGTTACAATTACAATGATGCGATAATTTAACTTTAAAAATAATGAGCAAGCTAAAATAAGTCAAACAAAAAACTTACAAGAATTTTCATTTTCATAGAATTCTAGAAATAAAATTAATTTTGAAAACGAGTTTACAATTGATTTGTCTCTCAAATGATTTTAAACATTTTAATCATATTTTCAGAGATTTTATTCAAAAATATTATAATAGAAGTGAATATAAGTGAGAGTTCATTAAGGATTGACTCGTTTTTATGGCATTAACTGAAGGGCGTTGTTATCCTTGATTTATGGCAATCCGTCTTAAGTCGTTTTAGTCAAATATTATTTATATTCAAATTACTCTATGATCTAAACTTGCAATCAATGCAATGGCATTGACATTGAAATTTTTAATTTAATTAATACTTAAGCTCATAATTTGATTATAATTGGCGTCAAATCTAATCAATAAATTCATTTTCATTGAACCAAGTGTTGAATGTTTGACAAAAAAGCTCACAAATTATTTGTTCCTTTAACTTATTCATGAGTTTGTGTGATTAAAATCTGATAAAGTGCTAAAAGCAATGTTAGACTAATCATAAATATGAAGGAATCCCTTTTTATCTGTTGTCTGCAGTTATGGCTAACAAACAATAATTAATTATTGAATCGATATTCGACTCCACATTAAATAAAGTGATAAAAAGTGGGGTTTCCTCTAAAAATAACAACACTTTAAGTATTAATTTATTTTATATATTGTATATCCGTATAAGAATTGGTTTCATTTTAGATTAAATTTCATTTTTGTAACATAAAAATAACTAGATACTATTGAAATAATTTATAAATAATCAACGAATTTTATTTTAATATCAAATTTTTCTAGATTATATTTCATTTGAAAAAAAGCTTGAAAAAGATTATTTCAAAGAATATTTTTTAGAATTTTGAATTCATAATAAATTAATTGTGTGAAATTCTTGGGAAATTTTATATTATAATAAAATTATGTAGTTTCATTGTTATTCGTCCCATTATTACCCTTCAATAATTATTTAATTAATAAATCAAATAAAATTCAACTCATCAACTCGACTCATCATCTCAAGGATGCCCACAGAGGATAAAATAGCTAAAATACCCCCTGGAATCGAAAATTGGTAGGCCCCTTCCCTCGGCCAAAAAGCAGCAATTACCCTACTATAGACTCCCCCGTGGAGCTCCGAAACTTAGGCATCCCTGCACAACCTTGTCCAAATAAAGTTAACTATTATTGCGATATGTTTTTCACTTGAATCGTCTCAATAAATGTCATGATTTGAAAGAAAGTAATCAATAAATCGTTCAATAAATCAGAAAATTATAAAATCATCGAATAATCGGAAAAAAGAATAAAATTTTGTTATTTCCTATTCTTTCCATTGAAATGAATTTCCTATAAAAACAATTAATTATTTCCCATTTGATATCAATTGAGTTTTTCCACAATTTTCGCAAAAACTAAAATTAATAAAATGAAAGTTATCTTATTCGCGTTGATGGCCACCATGGTTATCCTTTCAACCAATCAAGTCTCAGCTCAAAGTAGCTCAGCTCCTCCACCAGCTCCTCCACAAGGATCAATCTCCGCTGGTGGTAGCGGTGCGGGATATGCCGCAGCCTCAGGTCAGGGTCAAGGAGGTGTTAAAATAACCGGCCTAAATAATATCTAATACTTGACACAATTATGACCGTGGAAAAACCTGGCACTAAATTGGCTAATCTCAACTTAAATTTGATGCACTTCTGAAATGTAAAAAATTTATTTAATTTTAACCAATAAATATAGATTTATTGCATTCAAAAAATGAACTTGATTATTTTACTATACAATCATTAATTGCAATGATCATTGATTAATCATCATTATTAATTATAAAAAATTATACTAGTTGCAAGGTAAAATTCCATGATTTAATCTAATTTTGATATTATTTATCTCAATTAACCGCTTGTTTACGTGATTTTGTCAAAAAAGAGATGACTTAATGGAAAAGTATTGCTTTTTATTTGACTTTTTCTTACTTTCAATGGATTCTAATTTTGTATTTAAAGCCAATGTTTGACAAAAAAGTGACAAAAATTTCTTTTATTATACTTTTGTTTAATTACTATCCGAGAAATGAAAGCCTTTCCTTCAGTTTTGTTTTTTGTGGTATTATTTGTACTCCAAAACCAAATGGCAAGCGGTCAGACACCCGCCACAAATACAACCACTTCGGGCTCATCGATTGGCTCATCAGCACCCCCTCCAACTGGCTCTTCAGCACCACCTCAAACTGGCTCATCAGCACCCCCTCCAACTGGCTCTTCAGCACCCCCTCAAACTGGTTCTTCAACACCCCCTCAAAGTGGCGGCTCCATTATAGCTGGTGGTTATGGCAGTGGACAGGCATCAGCCCAAGGAGAAGGTGGTGGAGGTGCAATCATAAATGGTGATCGAAAATAATTACCAAGACACATTCTACCCAAGTTAAATTTGGAAATGAACCAAGGTTTTAAACAATTTAATTTAATTTGTAGTGAAATGATTTGTGCTTGTGCTTAAAACTTGATTTTAATAATTATGAAAGTTATCATGTACAAAATATAATTAAATAAAAATATAAAGCAATTGACTCCAGTTGTGAAGTGAATTAAAAAATTATAAACTATTATAAAATTTATGAGAATTCCCGTATTATTATGAAAATTGACATAAAATTGAGTGAAAAATAGTTTATTAAAAATAAAAAAAGGAATAAATAAATTGTGAGTTTGAGATAAGTTTACCTAACCTAACCTAACCTAGAATCTCTATAATTCTAAACACATTCCTTGAGAGGGAATCCATTTTTGTAAGGCTTTAAGTCTTTGTATTTTCGTTTTGTTCGTCGAATAATATATAAGATAAGGAAATACATGAGAATACCGACTGAAACGTTCATTATTATACCCAATGGAAACACAAAAGGATATTGTTCTAAATAAGTACCAAGGATAAATGGTACGATTATATTGAGACAAGCATGGGCAAATATCAAAATAGTTCCGATTCTGTTCGTTATTTCGAGATATTGTCCGATAAACGCAAAAACTGCCGGAAATATAGGACTGAACCCAAACGACAACATTAATGACCCGATCCACAAATGAATGAGACTCTTATCGACAGTTAAAAGAGTTATTATGGCAGTGATTATGATTAGAAAATGATAGGCTATTATGATATGAAGTTTGACTTTCAAAGCGACAAATATATTGATTCCCCGACCGATGGTATACGAGAGAGACATTGCGCTGAATATTTCTGCGGCTTTACTGGCGCTCAGTCTTATCGGAATGTATTGGAAATAAGTGGCACCGAATTCCAGGTAAATCACTTCCGATATACTATAAAAGGCCAAGAATATACACGTGATTATCACAATCAGGATCTTTGGCGCCCCCTCTCTATTAAATAATTTGAGTTTTGATTTGTCCTCAACTTCTTTGGACTTAACAGGAACATATTTATATTTCTTGATCGCATACATAATCAACAGAAGACATGGACCTGAAAATAATCAACAAAATTGAAAACAGGATTTGAAAAGTTGTGATCATTTAAAGACATACCAATCAAATGAAGACAACCGCTGATAAGAAACGGTGTTTTAAGTAGTCGTCTCCTTTCGAGACTGTCATCGATGGTAGTGCTGTTATGCGTATCGATTGTCGTTACGTTGAGTCCGACATCTGTGACGTGATGTCCACCAAAATGCTCGAACTCTCGCTCACCCAACAGATAAGACCTGTCAATGAGAGGACCCATAATAGTGCCGATTCCGTACGTGAATTGAGACAATTGAAGAATAGGTCCCGAATTCTTTTGCCACATCTCAATTAGCCAAACATTGTTAGTACTATTCCAAGTGCCGGCGCACAGTCCGATCAGAACAAAATAGAGGTAAAGTTGCCACAAACGCTCAGAATAGGGTATGAAAATCACTGTCAGACCCATAACAATGAGTAAAATGATCAAGGTGAATTGCCTGTTTATGTACTTGTACAGGAAACCAACTAAGAATAAAATGAACTAGATTAATAATTTATTTTTGAAATAGGTCTTTCGACCTATTAATGACTCACTCAATGATCCCATGATATATCCGAAGCACATAAATGTTGAGATCAATGCAATCATATTTAGTGATGTGTTTAACGCATATTTCAAATCAACGAACGCCGGGAAGAAAGTTGAGTTACAAACGCCCTATAATTCAATTCAATTAATACTAAATTCATTTTTTTATAGATTGGAAGACATACATAAGTGATCATGGTGAAACACATGATGGTCGTGTAGGTGTACTTTTCCCACAAAGTGATCTCATTATTGACCGGAGGCTTCTTTATTGTCTCCTCTTTAGTGGTCGACATTGTCTTCAGTTGTGAAGTATTGGTTGAATTCAAAGCAAAACTTTTTTGTATTTCAAATGAAAATATTTGAAAACTTCAATTTCAGGTCAATTACGAAATGAAATGTATTAAACAACTGTAGTCTCACTCACATAACGAAAGATGATTATGAATAAGCACCGGACTGTCTCTGAGTGCTTTATTTTATAGAGGCGTCCATACGTCTGTGGTGTGTCAAAAAATGTTATCCGCAAGGAACTGGATTTTTCTGGTTATTTTCACTTATGCCTCAAATCTCCAAAATATTTTATAACTATCAATAGTTTTGATATTTTCGTATAAATCATTTGTTTATTATATAAAGTTTCTGTCAATTAATAACAACCGACCGGAAACCCAATCGATTGGAAAAATTATATTTTTATGTCATATAATGTCAACACATTTGTTGATCACTTGTTTTCGAACGGCTTTTGGCTATTTTTAACACTTCAAGTCTGATAACATATTTAATCAGTTTTCGATTATTTAAATTAATCCCTGGGTCATTCTCCCTGGGCCATCCCAGAAGATAGGAGAAAGGAAAAGGGAGGAGAGAGAGACAGAGAATAGAATGAGATAGATGAATAGTTAATCAATTGAATGCTCATTGAATTGAAAAATAAATATTTGAGAAACGAATGATTAGATAATAGTTTTGTTTTAGTTATTTATTATTCGGTAAACAGGAATGAATGGAAATTTCGATATTATTTAAACTTGATAATACTGGAAAGTTTTGGTCAATCTGTTTGCTCTCAATAATTGAAGATGAACCCCAACAAGTTCAATTTTTGACTACTTTTATTTAATAATGTTTTACATAAATGAAATTTGTTCTTCTCTATTGATTTCTGATCTGTAAAACACTCAGATGTACTTAAGCCAAATAAATTAAATACCTAGATCAAATTGAATGTTTTTGAAAAATTAAATTAAGAACTTTGTAAAACAGACAAGCAACAAGTAAAACAATATTTTTTCATAAGTTTTTCAATACCAGAGTCATTGACTCTTCCAATATATTTGATACGAGAGTCGACTTCAACTAAAATCAATGTTTGATCTCTGAATGGTTTGAAGTCATGACATCCCGTTTGCTATTATCAGAGAAGGGAATCACATTTGGATCAACCGGTTTCCAGAATGTCTTCAACTGTTTGTTAAATAATTAAACAATTTTAACATAAAATTTGACTAATATTTTGAATTTGAATAAAAATATAAAGTAGCTCTGGTTAATTCTACTTGAATCTATCAAGGAAACTTTTAAACTTACCAAATGATCTTGATGTTTCTGGTCATGACTAAAATAAGATAATTTTTTGTATAATTGAAAATGGTACATTAGATTAATAAATTGGTTCTTTGTTTAGTCAATGCTCTTGTCACATTTAAATACAGATATTAAATTTGATCAAATAAACAATTAACCTAGTTAAGCCCCGTTCTTTAAACTATTGGTATCTTGTTCTAATTAAAACACATTTTTCTATTAAACAGAATCGACACAAAACTTATAAAAATGTTTGAAAAATATATTTTAGAAGTTTTTGTCAAAATATTGACAACAAAATGAATTTCAAATTTATATCATTTTTACTATTTTTATATCTTTTTAATGTAAGAACAGAAGAGTTCAAACAAATTAAACAAGGTGAACCTTATCAAGGTAGTCAGAAAAATTATAATGGGGGACAGTATTGGCAACCTCAACCTCAACCTCAACCTCAACCTCAACCTCAACCACAACGACCAACGGTTTCAGAATGGACTCCGCCTCCACTTGAGAACAAGCCATACCCAGCGGTGTCTAACGTACCCTCAGGTTTGCCGAAACCGAAGCCATATCCTCAGCAGAGATATCCTCAGGAAATGACTCCACCGCCACATATGATGAAACCTAATTTACCCCCAGTCATCGGAATTCCATATCCAGCGAAACCGGAGCCCAACCAGTATCCAAGGCCACCCCCACCACCAAAGCCTTCTGCTCAGGCAGAGTGGCAGAATGTTGCAAAGCCTCCAATTCCTGGACCACCGAAACCTCAGCAAAGCTATCCCTTAAATCAAAATCAATGGATTCCAGTTCCGATTGCAAAGCCAGAGAATAAGCCACAACCAGCACTACCACAATGGCAACAAAAGCCTAAACCAGAACAACCATGGTTAGAAAATCCGAAACCTGAACAAACATTGGAGAGTTATCCTCAACAGCAGTCACCTCATTGGCAAGCTCCGAGTTGGCCTGCTCAGTATCCAGAACAATCAAATGTTGAACAACTGGCTCCTTTACCCAATCCCCAGAAACCATGGCTTGAAAACCCCAAACCTGAACAACCTTGGTTAGAAAAACCCAGACCAGAAAACCCGTGGCTAGAAGATCTTAAACCTGAACAACCATGGTTAGATTTAACTAAACCTGAGCAGCCATGGTTAGATAAACCAAAACCTGAGCAACAATGGTCGGACTTAATTAAACCTGGGCAATCATGGTCGGACATAACTAAACCTGAACAACCATGGTTAGATTCACCTAAACCAGAACAACCTTGGTTTGATAAACCCAAACCTGAAAACCCATGGATGAATGAACTTAAACCTGAACCCTGGTCAGATCTAACTAAACCTGAGAACTCATGGTCAGATCATCCTAAACCTGCGCTACCATGGCAAGCTTTACCTGAGCACCATGCCCCTAATTGGCAAGACACTCCATTATGGCCTCAACAGTCATATCCAGAAGAATCATATCAAGGATCAGGTTTCGAACCGGAGCCACCAGCACCTATTCCTAAACCTCAGGCAGAACAGACCCATTGGCAACGCCCACCTCTAAGGCCAATCGATGAACCTCTGAGAGAAGTAATTGGTTAAAGTCTTTCCATAATTAAATAAATTTCATTTTAATTGATTTTGATTTCATTGATTCGATTAATGCTTATTCAATAAAATGTTGAAAACTTTTATATTAATTAAATAAAAGATATGTTTATTTAATTGAATTTTAAAGAACTAAATATAAATTATATGAAAATTATTTAACATTCAATCAATAATTTGTTATCAATAAGACTATAGCCTTAAACATTGATTCGGCACTTTTCGGACTAAAATTAAAACCAAAATCAAAGAACTAATACCAATACAAAGTGAGCCGAACTCCATCGCAAGAAAACTGTTGGGGAATTCCTCTATATATTTGCCCAAAAAGAAGGGCAAAAACAAATACACAGAATTGTATGAAGCGATAAAAATGGCACCGATTTTGTCCGTCACTTCCATATATTGTCCAACAAATGAGAACAAACAGATGAATATCGAAGAGTAACCAAAACATATGACAATAGCACTGACCCAGAGGTGCGTCAGTGAGTGCTGACCGAAGTAATGGTATATATATCCGACGAAAACTATAAAAACTTGATATGAGATCATTGTTTGTGGTCTGAGTTTCATAGCAATAAAAACGCTGAGTCCCCGACCGGTGGACAATGCGATAGACATCGTCGAGAAAATCTCTGCCGCCTTATTGGCTGACAGTCGAAGGGGAGAGAACTGGAAGAATGTCGGACTGAAGTCCATATACATGTTTTCAGACATTATACCAAACGCTAAGAATATTGATATACATATTATTATTGTCTTCTTAGGTATGAGTTGAGACACTTTGTGTGTTGAAGATGTGGTGAGCGGCAACTCTTCTCCGTCCATACATTCCGACTGATAGTTATATCGGCGACAAAAGAACATCCCAAACATCAATAGCGGACCTTGGTCAACAAATAACTTGGTTATAAGTAAATGGTTAATCAAAAAGTTAATGCAATAATAAATTATTTAAAATACTGTAAATTGAGTGATATTTCGACTTAATACAAGTCATCGAAAGACTACAACATTTAAAAATACATAAAATATCTTTTGTTTTGTAATTTAATTATTTGTAATAAAATTTTGAATTTACCGATACATTGAAGAAGACCTCCAATAAGATACGGGAACTTTAATTTTTCGCGTCTCACCACTTCGTGTGCAATAATTTCAGTGCCGTTTAAAATGTTGATTACCGTCCCATTGCTTGTCGTAACACTATCTTTGAAATCGACTTCACCCGAGAGATAGGGACCGACAATAAGTGGGCCGAGAATAGTGCCGACGCCGTAAATGAATTGAGAAAATTGCAAAAACGATGGGCTGTGCTGTTGCCACATCTCAATCAATATAACATTATTTGAATTGTTCCAGGCACCGATACCGAGACCATAAATAAAAATACACAGGTACAATTGCCAAATAGTCGTTGAATAGGGTATCGAAATAGTCGCCAACCCTTGAAGTGTTACCAAAACTGAGAGAGTCAACTGTCGGTTGAGATATTTGTATAGAAAGCCGACTAAAAATAAAATGAATTAACAAATGATTAGAGAAAGACCTTGTTCACTCACAGACTGAACCAATAATGCAGGCGACAGCGGCCACACTTGGAAACAGGCCTACCCAGCTCATATTTGTATGCGTCAAGTATTTGAAGTCGACATAAGTCGGACCAAAACTAGAAAATGTTAAACCCTTTGGAAACAAAGGAAATGTTATTTTAAATAATTATAAAATTGAACAAGGTTATACTCACAAACATCAAGTGATTCATTAAATTGATTGTCGTATAAATATATCGATCGACTCGATTGACTCGATTGAATTCATCCATTTTTTGGAATTGTCTTATTTATCACAATAATCAATCAACAAATAGCAATGAATAAGCAATAATAATTATTGTTCAAGGTATGTTATAAGCACTCAACACAAGCATATGTTTTACACCAAACAATTTGACAGATCAGCTGAAAGTTACTCAAAATTCAGTGAATTAATTGTTATAAAATATTTGATAGATTTATATTATGTTATATTTTAAATATAAATCACTGTTTATGTGAGCATTTCAAAGCAGGTCTACGATATTGAAAGATATGGAATTTGAAACTTTGACTTATATCCAGGGCTTTCATATTGTTGTTCACTAGAAGACAAGTTTTACTGTTGTTTTGATCGAAAGGTTTTTGGAATTTTTCAACTTTCGAGTTATACCGCATCCAAATTAATCGAGAAGTTTATGAAAATACTCATTTAATGGAGAGATAATTATTAGATAAACAAAAGATAAGGCAAACCACAGTTTTTACAAGATTTCATATCAATGTACGGGAATTAGTGGAAAATTTGTGCTTTACATCTACTCTATAGTTGTTTTGTTGCTCAATAGTTAATAACATTATTTCAAAACTCTGATACATTTCCTAAATCGATAGTAAGATTCCTTAAGTAAAATCCATATTAAAAGTTAAAAAAATAAAAATCATTTAATATTTAAGTTAATTATATTAATACTATTAACTAGAATAGCCCTGGGCGTGAATGTGTTAAAAATTTGATTGCCGGAATTCTCTCTAAATAATCATGTTGAGGGAACCAAGGTGTCATTAGACTGAAATCTTTTTTTCGTGAAAATATAGGTGTAAGGGTTCAAATTATTTCAAACGCATGGTATGAATACCTTTGAAATAATGACTTATCAATACTTTTAATGTGAGCTATGAGTTATACCCTGTTTATCCCTTAATTCATATATTGAATTGAAAGATTCATTCAATCTTAGTTTTGACACATTGACGCCCAAGGCTACTTTAAATTGAAATCAATGGTCAGTTTTGTATTAATTTAAGAAAAGGATTTCAAAATAGTGAAGCGATAATTGATTGTCATTTAGATATTTTTGATCATGGATTTACAAAAAAATGACCATGCTCTCATATTAATTCTAATAACTATTTTTTAAAACTATTCTTTTATTTGTAAATTGTTTTTATGGGTCGACTATTAATTAATGTTTAATTTATTCCATTAAGTCTAATATGGATTCATTTTGTTGTTGAAAACTCACATTTTTGTCATTTAATAAGAGATGAGATAATACATACATAAGATAATGTAATTATCTTTAATTTCTTAATATTTAATTGTTTTTATTTATTATTCGTCTTTTATTTTATGTGCGAATAGTTTTCATAATCTTTTCTTATATTTAATAAATAAATGAAAAAAAAACTTTCTTTAAATTCAATTAAAGTGTCAATCAATCAGACATTTAGACGACTTTTACGGTCGCGTTCTTCGGCTCTTCGAGTATGAGCTTCGGGTCGACAAAAGCAGCCAATTGTTCGCCGGTAATAAACTTGACCCGACTCTTCATCTCGTCATTCATTACAGAGACGCACAGCTGTGCCACGAGGTCAATTGAGACTGGCAGATTGACAACCAGGACATTCCTATATCCCCGGGGATAATACGACTGAAAGACCTGAATGAAGAAGTAGTAGAAATCCATATCGACGTTAGACGAGTCCATTCCCGTTGCATCGGCTATGGCTGTCCAGCTCTCGTTCGACGCCTGTCTGTCCAACTTTTCAACAAGGTAGACCAGTTTCTGCTTGAACAGAGGGCTCAACTCGTTCTTGCGGTAGTTACTCAGCTTTACCTTCAGTATGTTTCGGCTCTCTTTGTCTTTTATGGTGCAATTGAACACCCCTTTCGTCAAAGTTTGCAAGTTGTGAAAATGTGATCTTGCTATAATTTGTGTTTACCTATTTGACTGATTCCTAGGAAGTTGGCTTCAGTCAAGTCGTGAACACCGAAAGACTTGCGCCAAATCATTGAATTGATGAGAGCTCTGTAGGCGTCGTCCTCTGTGTTACTGACCAGGACAAATCGCTCAATCCACCATGAATTGTCCTTCACCATTTCCACATCTTTCGCGTGGAAAAGTCGGCTGTCCTTCACAGAGATGGCCAGAAAGGCGGTCAAAATTGTTTGGATGACGTCTTTTGTGACTAACATTTCTTAGGCTTAAACTCACTTCGAGTGCAAAAATGACTGAAACTCTTAATAAAAATCTGTTTTTCTTAATAATAGTGTTAATCGTCACTAAAACAGATGTTTGGCTATAATTTGTATATTACTTACAATTAATACAACGAATCAAATCTCAATTCTTGAATGCTTTCACCAAATTTGAAATCATTACGAGAACTAAAATCTTATGTCCGATTACCTTGTTAATAGCATTAATAAAATAATTGAGAATTATAAGGTCAATTTTAATCGAGGTATACATAAATTGCTGATTGAGAAATATTCATTCATTTGTTGTTTAGACAAAAAGTGTTTTCAATTTTAAACAAATTTATTCTTAAAACAAAAGACATCTAAAAATACTTCTAAAGAAAAAAGATTTCTTCAAAAGTTTTGTGACAACAGTTTGTTGACCACTGGTTATAATGAGTGGTACTTATATTTCTTCTATTTTCAATTTAAAGAAAAGTCAATTTGCAATTTCAACATCCATTTGATAATTTATTATCATGTTCAGGTAGATAATTAACGAACTAAATTTCATAATATAGAGGATCACCTAATTTATTTACCCGATCACATGAAAAGAGAGTGATATTCTGTAATAGAGCTTTACAGTTGAGATTAATTGACCATGCATCTGGTGCATGCAAAAATGTCGGTACATGCAAAATTGTTTAAATCTAAGCCAATCAAAATCGAGGAAAAACTTTATCGATACAAATGCTTAAAATAGTTAATAATTAATAATAAATTTCAGAATTTTCCAGAATTGAATCGAGAAACACCTGGATTATGTTTTTTTTACAATTAATGAGTATCCTATCAATTTTATTCTAAGATTTATTCGAATTTATATCTTAAGCTCTTAACTGACCATCGCATAAAAAATCCCAAATTGCAGAAAATAAAATTTATTAAGAAAATTGCCTTTTTTCAAAAATAATTAAAATTGAAAAACAGTTAGAATTTGATAAAATGACAATCGATCGCAGCATAAATTTAGTTCTAATCTAATTTAGTTTTTTATATGTAGTAAGATTTCATTTTGAAAAATAAATTGGAAAAAATCAATTTATCCATGATACTCTTTACCTCTTCTTTCAATAGGTTGTAATTCAATTTTTAATTTTATTTGAATGAAAGAGTAATTGCGATAAACAATAAACAAATATATTCTTAAAACAAAACATTTCTAAATAAAAAGATCAATTGTTTTTTGACAACAAACTGTTGACCACTGGTTATAACCGTTATAATCAGTCGTTATAGTTATAATAAGTTATAGTTTGTATATTTCTTCTATTTTCAATTAATATCATCGATATTTCGAAATCTATTTAATAATTTATTATTTTTATGTAAAGGTGTTTGTGATTAATGAGTGCCATTTCATAAGACATAAGAATATTCAAATAATTGAAATGGTCACATGAAAAACGAGTTAAAAATATAGTATTTGTGTATCATATTTGCGTAGCAATTGACCTTGTCAACTATAATATAATAGTATTACGAAACTCAAAATAATTAATGAAAATCTAAACCAATAAAAATAGAGTTTTATCCAGACATGGCCAAGCTCAGCCGGCTCAGGGAGATAATAGGAGGGGGTATTTTTGGCTTCGACCTTAGGGGGGTATTAGGAGGGGGTATTTTTCAAAACTTGCCAAAGCTATTTCCAAGATGGCGGACCGAAAATGGCGTCTAAAACACGAAAAATGGACGTTTTCGAGCTATTTTCGGTCTAAATTCGATGTTTTTCGACTAAATTATGCTTAAATTGTCCTAAATTTGGTTTAAATCCAGTTTTTTCGACCAAATAACCAAACAAAAGGCGGAAAAAATGGCCTCGCGCGGCAGCCATTTTGTCATTTTTTTGCCTCGACCTCAGGGGGGGAAGTATTTTCAGAATTATTTTTGTTAGGGGGTAAAAGGGCTATACCCTCCCCCTTGGCCATGTCTGGTTCAAACGAAACCTTTTTTTTGAAGGCTTTGTTCGCTTCAATAGAGCTTTTATATGGAATTGATTTTGAAAATTGAAATATTGGACACAATATCCATACTTTGAAATTTGAGTTTAAGCTCAGAGTTAAAAAAATATACTTTTGGATGGAAAATGAATACCATGCTCATTATTTTATAATAAGTGGCATTACATAACAATGAAAAATCTACGTCAAACTTAAAATATTTTTAATGAAAGGAAAGTTTGATATATTCAATCATTTTAAGAGTACGTGTTATTGACCTGTTGTGATAACTTTATCATGTTAAGACATTCGCCCGACTCTTTTGACTTATTACATGTCACTGTTAATCAGAATGTGGTGAAATTATCTTGCTCAATCCAAATCAATTTGATGTTAGAAATATAGAGTGGGTGTTGTATTTATGTGATGTTATGCCAAAACCTTTCGTTTGTCCTTGTCAATTAAATGATCATGGGAGGGGAGAGTTACAGGACAATTATTTGACGTTACGCTTCAACAAACAGATTATCACAAGTCTTAGCCGAGAGGGTCGACAGAACCTGAAATTAATTTCTCTCACATTTGATATTATTCGTCGAATAATACAATAATTGATAACACAATTGGATTCAAACATAATATTTTATTTTGTGTGTTATATTCAAATACCTGGATAATTGAAATATTACCGGAATATTCCTGGAATAGCTTTAAGCCAATCGATGAAAGATAATACGAGCGATAATTATCTCTAAAAATAATATTTTTCAATACTTTTAATGCTTTTAATGTTTTTTTTGTTAATGAAAAAAAGTTTCGAAATTGAGATTCTGTTGAAACCCTGAAATCCTTTTATATTTGGTTTATATTTCAATTTTGAAAATATATCTTTCAATTCATTTCATTCGATCATTACTTTTGAAATAAATTCTTATATAAAATGAAAGGAAACCAAGAATTCTGTGCCAAAGAAAACATTTGATATAAGACTCAATTTTAAAAAGAAAAAAAAATATTTTTTAAATGAGTTTTACTTTCGGTTTCCTTCGAAACATTTGTTGCTATGAATAAATGACAGAAAAAAAGTTCTGAACAAAAGTTGAGGCATACCTTCGGGAACATAAAAAGTGACAAAATTGTTGAGAAATAAATTCCATCGAAAGGATAAAAAAAAGAGATGAGAATCAGATTACAAGAAACAAATTAAGTCTGACGACACATATAGTAATTATGTCGGAAAACACGCACTCAGTTTCACAATACTTACAGACAATCTATTGGACAATAAAATGAATCCACATATCGTCACTCAATCACAATTCAAGTAAGTATATGATCAAAACATTCTTACAATTGAGCTAGATACTTCAAATCATCGTTTTCTTTCAAGTTTATTTGATCGGCATTATTTGATCTATATTGCTATTAGTTTGTGCAAGGTCCATACTAGAAGCTTTGCTAGTAAGTATTATAGGTTCACCATTGAGTAGTCAATATAATCTAGGTTAATATGCACGTAATCTGAACTTTAGGAACAGTGTCCTTGCTCAGATATCATATTAATCAATTTTAATTAAAAGAAAAAATCGTTTTTTCTTCGGATAATTAATTTTTAATTAATATATGATATTATTATTACAGAAAATCATTTAATCGGATAATTAATTCAATTTAATTAGAGCTTAAAATATCGTCGATTTGGGGAACCGTTTCTTTCAATGCCATCCACTCTTCAGACGTTATATCGAAAGTAGTCTCCATTGAGTCCGAGTCCATTCCCTTACGTTTGAAGCTGAGTTGTGTCTGACCACTACCGCTGTCTTGAGTTGTGACAGCACTTAAACTTTGGCTCAAATTGAAAACTTTGATCCCTTTATCTTCAAAACAATTCTCATTATTCGATTCGTTAATAGTTTTCTTTTGTTTGGATTTATTTTTCTTTGATTTCTTATTCGTCTGTTCCTCAACTTTGTGGACATTTTTATCGCAATCTTTATCTTCAAATTGCTCACAATTTTTGCCATTATTTTTGTTCACATCATAAGCAATCGACTCTTCATTTAATTGTATGTCTTTTTTCAATTTCTTCTTGTTCTTAGTGTTGCCGCTCTTGCCTTCAGTACCACCAGATTCTTGTTGTTGTAATTCAAGGCTTTCCACATTTTGTTGCTGTCTTTCCCTTTCTTCCGATTCCTTTGGATTCTTCTCTTCGCTATTCTTTCGCTTAGACTTAGTTTTGGCCATTTGTTTGAAGTGATGGTTAGCGACAAAACTATTGAACAATAAATGTGACGAAGAATAAGCAAAAAATAATATTTAACGCACTTCTAATGTAATGTAATTTATATTTATTACAAAAACTAATGAATAACTTCTCCGTCAATACACTGTTGAGAGGATTGCGATCTTTTGATCGATGGATGGCTTAATTCGAGTGAAAGTCTTTGAATGACTCAGAAATTTGTAAGACTTAAGAGAAAAGTGAAGTGTTGTGTAGTGTCTGTTCAATGAGTGAACATTAAAAACCACTGATTATTAATGTTTGAAATGATGTTAGAAATTATGATTAAATGCCTTTAATTTTATTGTATTTATTTCACAGCCTTTCTGTTGAACTTCACTTCAATAGTCAGGAAAAAAGAAAAATCCAATTATTTTGAGCTCTTGTGTTGAAATTGAGTTATACTGTTATACACTGTTATACCCTGTTGTCACTTTTATACACTCTTGTATTTTTCTCAACTTTGATTAATGTATCTTGATAAATATTAATACTAATTAATGTATATGAGAAAAAACAGCAAAAGTATGAGTGTCTCGTCTATAAGTGCAATAAACTGTTTGCTTGACCATATCATCAATTCATGAGATGAAAAAAAAACCATTTGCAAGTGTATTGACTCATTCCAGTCAAAAGAACACTGTTTTCCAATAGTATATCCAAGAGCTATCTTCACATTTAATAGTAAACAGAGGCTAAACTCATAGTGAGTTTCCATAAAATGAAAATATCCATTGAAATCAATCAAATGTGTGTTATAGCACTCATGTCCTATAAATTCAATTTACAAATTCAACTATAAATTCAACCTAGACAACAAACTAACACTAAAGTTATTTGAGATTTCAAAAGAAATTGCTTGACCACTTTGATTTTATTCTCGGAAATTCGTAAAATTTTAAAGTGTTTTCTTTCGGGAGAAATATGAGTCAATCCGATTGAAAAAAAAGTGTGGGCTTTGGACAGCATTCTGTGATATTTGTTAAGGGATAGGAATTTTTCTTTTCAAGTTTTTCAACTTTAATATAGCACAGCATAAGAACTGTTCTCTTATTGATTAGAATTTTGAGTTTAAATTCGTAAGGATTTCAATACTAAGGCTTTTGCTTAAACTTTAAGTATAGAAGAATTTTGAGTTTGACTTCTCTTTAAATTCTGTCTTCTGATTAAATTTGATAAAACTGACCAAAAAGATTGTAATCCGGAACTGTATCTAGGACAATCTAATCTTGGGTACTTGGAAAACATTTATATAGAGAAAATGAATTTTCATTTCGCTTTGATTACATTTTTTCCGAAATGTTTCCGTTTATTCGTTTAATTAATTAATTAATAGAACTTTAAATTTGAGCCAAAATTAAAATGATTTGTTTTTATCTTGTAAATAATTATTTCATAGATTCCCGCAATTATTTTCAACCCTTTGATCTATTGATTGTTTCCCAAAACATGAATCAAATTAATTAGATTTGTATAGCAATTGGTTCAGTCCTTTTGAAACGACCGCAGCTCTAATCAAATGCTTGTTTTTGTTTGACTTTTACGACCCAATGAACCTCAAAGAGGAACTTCACATGAGTTTAATTGAATGTCCCAGATGAAAATAGAAATATCAGTAATCATCAGAACTCTAGTGGATTGAAGTTTTATGAAAGACGTCAGATATCTGTTCAAACATAAAGTCAAATAAAATTGCGATTCGTTTTGGCATTAAATTCATATTTATTTTCATAACAATTGAACTCAAGTTAACTCCAATTGAAATCTAAAAACAAGTATTAAAAGAATTTTTTTATCAAAACTTATAATTTTGTTTTGAAATCTGTGGAAAGAAAAACAAACTGATTGTAAATTTACTCTTCCATTGAAAGCCTTTCCAGTCATCACTTTTTTTGTCATTAAATAAATAGACTGTAATTTAATATATATATTGAGTAAAAGCACTCGAATTCAATTTATTTAAGTTTAACTTTTCTTATCTAATGTTAACATTTGACGCGAGATTTCTTATAAAACTTTTAGCCTTTTAATGAAAATTACTTTTGTTGTCGACTTTTGCGCTCTTATTCTCTCAAATCTATACCAAAATAGAGAATAAATTAGAAATCAAATGAGAGTTGCATTCAATTATTTACTTGAGGGCTGTCTCCACTTCAAATGTCTTTATCTTGATGATTTTCTTAGTCTTGGTGAAATTGATCGATTGCGTGTGACCAAGATTATACTAAAAGGCTATTTGATTTATTGTTAGATATTTCTATAGAGTTGTCAATAGTTTTGGTAGAAATGAATATAAAAATAAATTTCTTCAGAATCTGTGGATGTCTTCGATCAATGTCTTCAATGTTTTATACTTTCGATTGTAATTCAGAGAAGACTCAATATTTAGGGTTTGTTTACACTTTTTTTAGTTGAAAACAAAGCGATTCCCAAAAGCGATGCTTTTCTTTACCGTATTATAGAAATTGTATGAAAGGAAAAATTGGATTCTGAACAATGCCTCGAGTATTCTGACAATGAGATCGCTGAAAGTTTTTCCAAATATGCTCTTAAGGTATTGAAACGAATAATCAAATTATGACTAAATATTGCTTTATATGAGAATATCTTTCTTTTGGTTTATTGCACTCTTTATCCTCAAATCAATAGAAGTTTTTCTCTTAATTATCCCCAAAAAAATTGAGTGCAGAGTTCCAACAAAAATGTCTTCACTCCTAATGGAAAACAACATCTGAGTCATTATTTTTTCATCAAATCAGACAAATTTATATGAAAACCGATGTCTGAATAACTCGTGCTGTGCTCTGCACTGTGCCGGACGTTATCAACATTAGATATGCAAAACATGACTGTATATGAGTCGCTCACAACTCTATTGAATTTGCATTTTCTCAAAATAACTACAGCACTGGTTGTGACCGACTTTCGCCTTTAATACCAAAGGTTTTCATTCAAATTGTTTTTCATTACTTTTCTTTTTCTTCATTTCAATGGAAAAGTAATTTCAACGGAAAAACATCAGAAAAAAAGTCTTTAAATTTTGCAAACATTTTGTTTTCAGTGGAATTAATGAAGTGATCCAATGAAGTGATTCCCTGTTTTTTTCATTAAAAGTTTAAATTAGAGTAAACTAAGTGGTTAAGTGTCTCAACATTTGCTAGGTGATTAAATCTGCACAAAAATCGATTTGAATCATAAGATGAGCAATTCTTTCTCTTACCAACCATTTATATCCTGGTAATTGTTAAATGGTATGTCATTGAACGGTCGGTTAATATTAATTGTTGTCCACTCAGAAAAATGTAGGGATAAGTCACAAAAAAGACATTACTCTGGTTTCCAATACAAACATTCAAACAAATGGTTCGAAACAATGAAAGGGAATTACTATTCAATTATATAGACTTAAATCTAATTTCATTTTGTCAGTCATTTTATCCGTTAATTACATTTTGCTGTTAAATAAGTCTTTAGGTATCGCTTTAATTGACAAATCATTAATTCGTTAATTTTTTTCTGATGAAAAAGTTTCGACAAAATTAACTAAAAATTAGAAAATGAATTACAGTTTGCGAGCGTTGACTACATTTTTGTCTATTAGTGTCTTAAATGAGAAGATTTTGTCGAAAGACTTAACTATTTTCTGATCCGATTCCAAGGACATGTAAAGTGCCAGCAAAGCATTAAACATATTATGCCTGGATGCTATAATAAATTGCATAATCAATAGTTGGAGGCATCAAATTGAATAAAATTGCTATTAGTTACAGAATAAATGTATTGAATGTAAATTATTGGTTGTCTGAGTGTTTGGATGTTTACAAATTTGTTGTCAAACTTTTCCATTAAATTCCATTCAGATTTTGAATCACAAAAAGGATTTTTTTTACTGAAAATTTTGGCAAACCTTAGGCCGTAGTCTAAAGAAGATTCAGAACTTATTGTTCTCATGACTTATATTTTGTTATAAAATACTTTCTTTCCATCTCTTCATCAGTTGAGGAAATGTGGGATTTTTACTGAGAATTGTTGTCAGAAACAATTTTTAATGCCATTTGATTCAAGTTTCTGTAAATTCAATTTGAAAACTATTGAACTGAAACTAAAAGTATTGATAAATTGTTTTCATTACTTTTCTCCAAAAAAAATAATATTATTTTTCGTCGAATTTTTTTTATTTCATTTTTTTAATATTTATTTTTGTTTTAATAGGATTACGACAAAAAGATGTTGGAGATGAGTAAAACTGGACATTGTCCTTGATTGTTTTTATAAGTTTTCTATTTGCTTTAGTGAAGTGTTTTTTGTCGCCTAGATTTGTATTTTCCATTACCAATTGATTCTTGGCAATGAATTTGTCTCCGAGATATCAATAAAATGAATTTCCTTTTGAAAATATCTCATCTTTTTCTTAATATCTTTTGAGTTCGCCATAAGTTATACAAATATTGAATCGATATTATTGTCAAATATATTGAAAAAGTTTTTATTGAAATATATTATTGAAAATTCAATGAACAGACACTTATGAAGTCAAGTCGTGTACAAAATTCTTATGATTTGAAACATGAGAGCCTCTAGGTCTAATATTGAATCAATTCTTATAAATATTATCTCGTTGTATTTTTAGAATTCAATCTTTTATTTTCGTATTTGAACTAGATCATAGATAACTGGGTCGGAATTAGTGGATTTGTTTATCTTAAGAGAATATTATCTGAAAAAAATGAAAAATTGACGATTCAATGGATTTCTTGAAAATCAAAATCAATTTGAAAAGGAGTCCAACAAAAAAGGCATTGACTTTGATATCAAGTGAAATAGATTTTTATCGATTTGTATGAAATTCAAAAATCTCTGGCAATAAATGGATAGAAAAAATAGAGAATCAAATAAATATTTGAAATCAAAGTAATATTTTCATTCATTTTTCTGATGGAAGTAAAGGAATGAAGAAATATCTGTTGACTGAGTCATCAATATTTTCATAACAGGATTTACTGTAAACATATTTTCCGATAATCCTTTCATTAGTAATAAGTTATATAACCTTTCAGTGATTTAAGTTCGTTAATTACCTTAATAACCTTGCTGCTCGAATCCTATGATCAAGTTTCAATTAGCGTTTGAGTAACATCGCATTGCTATCTAATTAATTAGATTTTAATTTAGGATATATTCAAATCCTCTCAGCTTTCAATTTGTTCCTTTAAGCAAGATCAAACTCAGAGGAATTATTTTACTAACATCCATCTGTAATTTTATGCTTCAGTTATACATTGTCTTAAAAACTTGCATGCTAATTTTAATTATTTCTTATTTGTTGGCAAAATATAAGTATTTCATAATCGGATTAAATCATAGGAAAAATTTTGCAAGATTAAATTAATTAGTGCTTAACTTTTTAGTTTTGTTTGATTTTAAAAGTAATAAATTTATTCTAAACTAAAGTGATTTGCTTTGAATTCATTAATAAAAGATTAAAACAGAATTAATTTAAAACTTGTATCTAATGGGAGACCCAAATCAAATCAAATCAAATCAAATCAAGTCTTCGAACAAATACTAAAAATTTAATGAATACTTTCAAATGGTTTCATAAAAGCTATCGATTAAATAATTTCTAAAGATTATCGATCAAAATCAATTCAAATCTATATCATATATAATATAGATTCTAATATATCAACTTGGTCATCAAATAATAATGAACAAAATTAAATTATCATGGCAGATATCTTAAACGTTATGATCAATATTTTTATTGATTTATTATCATTTCGTATGAGAAATGAATTCCGAAAATTTGCTCAAAATTTATATCATTTGCAAAATGTTTTGTTTAAAGAAAAAATAAATTAAAATATTTTGAAAAATTATTTTATTTTAAATGTTTGACAGTTTATTGATTTTCAGTACAATAAAGCTATAAAATAGTGTATTTTGTGGAGAAAACAAATTCTTGGTATTAATAAAATTGATTTATTTACTAAAAATCTTTTTGGTTTAAAACACAGAATCGTATGAACTTAAAAGTAAGGCTTTTAAACAAATTAATTCTTATTCTGAGCACTTTCTTACCAAAGGTTGACGCAAATCCTTGAATTTTCAAATTATTAAAGCAATTTCCAAATAATTTGTGGATTTTATTTTGTTTTTTTTGAAAATAAAAAATGATTTTTTTAAAACCTAAACATTATTCTGAGTCTTTTCTGTCACTCACCCACACAACCACTTACTCCTCTCATATTGAGTTTTTGAATTTCAAGTAAGAAAGATACCTAGGATAATTTCCATATTCCATTTCCTTTAATATTTAATTTTAAGCATTATTTTTTCAATATCTCTTAAAAGAATCCTCTTATGATTTCTTTTCAGAAGAAACTTGCTCATTTAAATCTTGATCATAGCGTTGGTGGATATTTCCCCTAAATTGAGAGTATTTCGTATTTCAAATGAGGTTTTAAAATGGATTTGACTTTTTTCTATCTTGATCTTAGCTTGTCTCTTTGGCTCTGACATATTCTTGTTGAGTCCAATTGTGGTCATTTCCCTTATGATAAGGGCCTTATCTAATGGCTTCCAATAATGGCTCTATTTTTTGATATTCTTTTTTGTTTTTATTCCTTTGAAAAGAAAAATCATTTGAATCCAAGAATTCAGTGTCTTTTGAGTCAAAGTAAATGTATTTTGGATTTCAAAGTGATGTTTGAAAAAGAGATCTTATATTCAGAAACGTTAGAAACAATCGATTGGATTCCGTTCGGCACTCAATCACTCATTTAGTCTCAAAAAGTTTTTTTCAGTCGTTTTATTCGCTACTCATTTGATGATAAGACTTAAACCAAATAGAGATACAATGATTTGAATACAGTTTCCAAAATGTATTTCAAAGGAGTGTTGATCTCTGTTTAAACTTAAAAAACTAATGAAAAGTTTTGCAAATATTTTTGCGACAAAATAGGATTTATTGGGCTCTGAATGACGTAAATCTGATGACATTATGTCAATAATAAAAAAATAAGAAATCATTTCTAACGTTTCCAAAGCAAAATAATTTCGTGGAATAGATATCATTTTTATTGGAATTCCCCTCCATTTCAATAACAATTACAAAGTAATGTCTTTTAATTGGATGTAATTCCTTTCATAACTGATTTATTTTGTTAATATGAAATCTAAACTTAGATATGAATTGATGAAAGATATTTTCTTTTCATTAAGAGATAAAAATAAGCATGTTCGTTTGTATACGAATGAAACATAGTTATACAATCGATATTTAATAAATGAGCAAGGCTTCCTCCTTTAGATGAATTTGTCCTAATATTTGTTGGGAAACACATAATTGTGTTTTGAGTCAATATTGTGTTCATAAATAAAAAGGGGTTTTTGTAGGACTTTATTGTCAACGAGTCATACAATACAACAATATTTATAATAACTGTTAACTAAAATAAATGTTTAGCGCTTTAGTTGAGGTCATTAACAGTAATGCTTATAATCTGATGGCATTTCCTTTAGTGTAATACTCGGGAAACTATTTGATTTAGACATCACTTGATTCTATACTTGTGTTTAACCAGAGCTCAAACCATATATATGTTTAAAATAAAAGTTTAATTATTTGCGGAGAAAATCAATAGTGATGTTAGAAAAGGCTTTGAATTAATTATAATTGAAAATTAAATTTCAGTTGAATTTTAAACAAAACAAATGTCTATTAATAAAAGTTTAAGAGAAAAAACATTAATCAAAGCTCTGAACAAATTTTGATTCTCTTCTAAATATATTTGAATTCATAGCTATTGAGGCAATAATTGATTGCTTAGTAAACATAATTTTGTTCAACAAAATAATTACTCAAACAATCGGTAGTCCAAACAGATTTTGATTCAATTCCTTTGAGTCTTATATAAAACTCCCAAACATTGATCTAATGAGTGATAGTCTGGGTTACAATCGATTACAAGAAACTTTGAATGACTTTCGCAGCGAATATTCTGAGCAAATAATGAGAATTAAATGTCGTTTCGATTCTTTGTATTCTTTAACTAATGTTTGACTCTTTTAAAGACGATTTTTGATCTAAATTCCAATAAATCTTTATTTTGAGCCCAAATTAATCTGAAATGATTTCAAATGACAAATGACTAAAATGAGGGCCAAATAGAAACACAGCTTTAAAACGATGGAAAACTTCTTCGCAAAAGATTTCATTTATTGTGTGTCCAAATGTGCAGCACTTGTGCGCTCATAGTCTATAAGTCTTTAAAAGTTATGATTAATGTTTAGTTTCTGTTAAACTTCTTTTGCGAAGGAATTATCAGACAATTCACTGAAATAAACGGATAAAACAATTTCTGAAAAAAACATTGAAAACAAAATTAAAAAAAAGTCCGAAAAATATATTTTTACCGAAATATTTAAGAAACAAATGTCTGAACAAAAAATTCTGTTCCTTTAAAAAACTATTTTTATGTTTTATAATGTATTTGCCATTTGTTTCCATACTATAGAAAACATATCTTTTGAGACCAGGATTTGGTGAACACTTTTATTTTGTTTTATAGATATCTTTGGGTAAAGAAAAAAGAGATTAATCTGAAGACCAGTCAGTCATTAGATTGTTTTGAGCTGTGAATAGCAAAATAAATTATCCGACAAAACACAACACAACTCAACACAACTCAACAATTCTCACGACTGGGGAACACACGACTGCTATTCATTAGATTATATTAAATAAGGAAAAAAACTTTTATGTAATAAACGATTTGTGAAATTAATTATCGGAAGTGATATAAGTGTTTGCTTTTTACTTACGATCTTTTATTAATCCGTAAATTTATGGGTGAAGTCGTGGTTGTTGTGAAAATTTAGCAAGGGCTTTTCAAATTTAATCTTCCAATTGATGAGATTCTTACGAAAATTTGAATTTTCTTTTTATTTTATTTATGAAAATATTTTCAAACCCTTTGTTCTGTTATTTGAGATAAAATTCTTGGATCAGATCCAGTGGTCACCTCTTGTTATTAATGATGTGATCGAAACAAAGCCCTCTTTTTTATGACTTATTGCACTTAAAAGATCCAAAAATATAGACTCAGATGAAGAAAGGTATTGAATATCAACGGATTTACTGAAGCATAAAAAGTGAACCCATTTTCAAAGATGTTTACAAATTTTAGTCGACTATTGATCTAAACTATACACGAGTTTATGGAATTTGGTCTTAAGTATGGTTTCGGGATCTCATTTACATATCATTTTCGTACGAAAAATATTTAATAAAATTTTCTCATTTTTTGCCTCAATTTGAATGAATTCATGGAATGATAAATGTGTCGGAATATGAGACACCACTATATTTGTGTTCATTCTTTAGGTATTAATTTGATTTGAAATAAATGCAAATTTACTTTTGATTCTTCAAATGAACAGAAAAAAAAGTTTTATTCAATTTTCACTAAATTTCAATTTTAAATCCGATGTTCAGACAAAATGATCTTTGATTCTATTTTTCAAAATTAGTTAACCAAGATTGTATTGACTTTCAATTGAACAGTGCACACATTATATCCATGCTAATTCTTGCTATTCTTTGTATTTCTCAGTTTAATGTTTGTCTCCTTAAAACGCAGTTAAAAAAAAGGTTAAAAACTGAAAAATATTTTTTAATAATATCTCAAGAGATCTGAAAAATTGTTTGAAATTGAATCGAATTTCTATAGAAAAAAATGAAGTGTTATTTGAAAATGAATTTTACGAAAAAATGTTTTTGACGTTTTCAGTATTGTTTTCAAAAACTAAGTGCTCAACAAATAAACGAAAAATCGAGTCTATTGTCAAATCGATGTTTCGTTGAATTTCTGTGAAAAAGAGTCAAAATAAATTGAGGGAAGACCAGACGGTTTCGCAACATCTGATGCTTTACTTCTAAAAGCATTGAAATCTCTCCATAATTGGAAACAGTACTGACTTTTTGGCAAAACTCTTACGTTTAATAAATTTTGGTCAATAAATCTCTTAATAACTTTTTCAGATTCCATTCCACTCTCTTATTATAAGTTGTTTTTGCTTTCTCTCTACACTTACCTCATATTCTTGGAAATGAAAATGTAATGGAATAATAGAAATTGGGAGAAATATCTAGGGAAAAATAGTAATAATTTAATGCTCTTCTTAATTATAATTTATTTGTTCTGAATAAAATTTTCATGCGTTTTTGGAAAGGTCTCGGTTTGCTTCAATATCTTGGTTTTCAATAGTTTGAATGATTGATATAGATGTCCAAGAGCATCTACTGTGAACCTGAAATCCTCAGAATTTTAGATTCATTTTAAAATCTCTAAAATTATTTAATTTCACTCAAAATTCAAGAGATTTATTATTTTCAAAATTCTAATCATTTAATAGAATTTTAAATTTACTTCAAACGAATAATTAATAATGAAGGATAATCTTGGTACAAAACATGATCTAAGAAAGAGTAGTAGTTCTTCAAAATAATTTAATTATGGTTATGGTTCAAAACAAATCATATATCAAACGCCTCTTCACCTTATTTTCTCTTAAATTAATTTTCAATATTAAATAAATAATTTTTGATCTATGGTTAGAAAATTCAATCTATTTTGATAATCGAGTTGAGTTTGGTTTTGAATAATTGATCATGCAAAAATTCATATCGAGTTTCATTAATTCCATTTTCAGACAGACTTAACCCGAAGTGCAATCATTTGTCTGCTTATAGTTTGTCTCCAAATGAAAACATGTCTTCAGATGTGATCTGATTTCGTAGCGATTACTTCAGATTATAATAGATATGAGACGACAGACACCTCTCATATTGTCTGTAATTGAATGTCAAAAGGATAACAACATCTCCTTTGAATGGACCAAACATTTGTTGGCTTCAACTGAGTTACTACACGTGTATATCATAGTTGTCTGTAATTTGTTATAAGAGTTGAATATAATTGAAGTAAATATTGAAGAAATACTTCTATAATATCGATTCTGTGCGTCAAACAGAGCTCTGAGTCTGATTTGCGCTAAACAGGCACTGAGTTTGCGATCCAATTCCTCACCGATGTCTCTAATGCTGTGTCTCTGTCTCCACACTCTGTGCACAGCATTCGTTTGGATTCCGTTATAATAATATTCTATTTTCTATTGTAATACAAAACTTGTTTCACAGAAGAAAAAAGTTATAATAAACCAAAAGATTTTCTTCCATAAGGATCTGATGGAGTGATGAATAGATTTTACTCCAAAACTATTTCATAATAAAAAGGGAAAGAAATCCGTTTTGAATACATTAATCTAAAGACCGAAATGGAAATGGATTCGCAAAACTCGGATAAATCGAAATTATTTGAAAACTTCACTAAATTTATAGCCTTTTGGAACCAAAGTCTATATAATAATAATGAATACATTTATAACTTAAGCGATACTTTGGATAATAACTTCAACGAAACAGACGTTGAAAGTGAAGAATATCTGCAAAACATTTTGATTACGATATCGTATTCACTGATAGTAATCGTATCATTAGTCGGTAATACTCTCGTCTTCAAAACGATTGCCTTTCAGCCAAAAATGCGAAACTCGACCAATATTTTGATCGCCGTTTTGGCCGTTTCTGACCTCTTGATGACGACATTCAACATACCATTCACTGTCGTCGACATAATAACGAAGGACTGGATATTCGGTCAGTTTTTTTGCACGTTGGTGTCATTTGTCCAGGCAAATTGTGTGTATGTGTCCAGTTTCACAATGGCTGTAATCGCTGTTAACCGATGGCGTGCCGTATACCGGACGCGTCCTCAACGCGGAAACCGAACGGAGGGCCGAATTGGTATTCACTTAATTCTTATTCTGGTGGCGATATGGCTGTTGGCGGCCATCCATTCGTTGCCGCACACGATATACAATCGCATAAAGATATTCCCTTCCGGTCACCGAAGATGTCTGACTCTATTGCCCGAAAGTGAATACAATTTGCGTTTAATACTAACTTTGGTTACATTTGTCACCCAATATATTATACCCCTTTCCTGTGCGGGCATTATCTACACGAGAATCGCGTTCACAATCCTATCTCAAGGAAGAGTAGGCGAAGCGGTTACTGAGGATAGAGTGAGACAAATGACTAGCAAAAAGCGGAGGAGAATAGTTATGCTCATTCTTGTGGTCACAATTTTCGCTCTCTGTTGGTTACCATTCAATGTCTATTATCTTCTTCTGGACTTTCGATTCATAAAACAAACGAATTTTATTGTATTCTTGTTATGCCATTGGCTGGCGATGTCTTCTGTCTGTTATAAGTGAGTATCAAATTATGTCTTATTATTATTTTTCAACTTTTTTTGTCGAGAATTTGTTTCATACAATACGCTTGAGATTAGAGATTTAGGAGAGAATATCAGTCAAAACAATATTGTATTTCAATGTATTTCTTGTGAATTATTTGATATTTTGTCGAAAAATGTTTACAAATGATGTGATGACAGCCACACTGAAGAAATTCAAGCTAGGTGCCTTTATTTATTTAGATGATCGTATATCATTATTTTCATCATTTGATAGCTTGCTCATTTTGAATTTTTGAAATTTAATTAATAACTGGAAAATTTTTCGCTCATTTCTACAGAAGTTTTTAAAATATAAATCCTTTCATTCATCAAAACTTCAGACATATTGTAGTTTAAGTAAAAGTCTGACAACAAGTATATAACTTTAATTAATAACCAGTAATGAGTTATTACTAATCATTACCAGTGATATGTTTTTAGCTTAAAATAGTTACCGTCCCTCTCCTCCCTCTCTTTTCAACGTTTGTTCATTATTTAGAAGTTATTAAAAAACTTTTTAGCTTTCAATTTAAGTTTTAAATTGAAATTAAGTTTTTAATTACTTAAAACTATTTTAATGTATATTTTATTATTCAGTCCTTTCGTCTACTGTTGGCTTAACGAGAATTTCAGAAAAGAGGCGAAAAAGTTCTTCCGATTCATAATAGAGATCCGGAACAGACCCGAAGACATCTGAATGTAGTGATGACATCAATGACAACGTTTGACATCATAATCGAAATAATCAATCAATTGTTGAGTAATATTTCAATATTTTCAATCAATTGTCTTTCAAATGACATTCAATTATTGGGAAAATTCATATTTGGAGGTCTTTTTCATTTATATGTCTGAAATTATTCTGATATATGAAATAATTTAACCAAGACAATGACCAGGATAGGCATTAGGAAGAACTTCCGGGAGTATATCTGTGAGGAGTCTATATTTTGATAGTTTTGAATTTATAATTGGTCGTCAGAATCTTGGTCACATTAATGATAACCAAATCAATACATATTTGAATTACAATCCATGTTCATCTAAACTTATCGAATTTATCAATGAATAGTATATGATTGAAACCCTGTCCTCCAATACGACATCCCTGGGTATATGTGGTATCGTTGAGATAATAATTTTATATTTTATTATCAAATTATATGAATATTTTGTGTTATATATAAGAGTAATGAATATATTGTAAATCCTTCGGTAATGTAAACAATAATTGAAATAATATTTTCTTTGTTTTAATAGTTATTATATGAATCGATATTTGAATTGAATTAATATTTATATTTGTTTTGTTTTGTTTAATGTTTGACTTTTAAATAAAATTCATATAAACGTTAATCTCCTGAAATTTATTAGGATTAAGGTTTTGATATAGTAAGCAAGAACAGTTGAAAGCAATTTATTGTTCAATCATTTCTGAACAATTGGATTATTCTTATCAAGTAAGAATTGTTTTATAGTTTTGAATTTGTTTTGAAATTTCCTCGACTTTTCTTTGTTCATATGTTTAATTCGATGAAAAAAATGTTCATGCTCCAATAAACAAACTCTATGACTGGAAAACAATTCAAAAGAAATCTATGGCCATGCTCACTTAGTTTCAAATAGTTTTTAATTCAGAGTTAATGTTCCAAACTTCAAAATATTCAAGTTTTGATCAATATTTAAGATTGGTAAAATTGTTTTGAATTTGCTCTAAATTTGGCATAACCATGGTCACGCAATTTCTTCACGAATTTTATGATCTTTATATTCAAATGAAAGACTTTCGACAGTTTTTAAAATGTTTTATAATTCAAAGAAAAGTTTGGCTTTTATTTAAATTTTAGAGCTTTTCATAAATATTTGAATTGAATTTGAATTTCAAAAGAGATTTCAAAAGACATTTTTCGCCGTTTGGGGTATTTTTTTGGCCAAATTGTGGAACAAAAACAAAATATTTTTCGGAATATGATCCGTCTTCAAAGTAAGACATCCGACTACACGTATTCAAATTGAATGCTTCAAATAATCTAGCATAATAAATAATAGATTACGGTACACACAAAAAACTTTATGATAGAGCATAAATATTTAATTTTTGGTATTTTTAGCGGTGAACTAGCAAGGTAAAGTCTTTCTAAAGTCATATCTCCTAAATATTCAGAAAATTTGACTACAATTTCAACCCAAACATAAACAGATCCATTGCGTCTCGTCTATACCCTCGACCCATATCTATCCGACACCCATGTGATATTCTGGAATATCTCTATCTAGATCAATTGAATTTTGTTGAAAATGGATATTTCAAATTTTTAGTTTCACTTAATCTCTAAATCAATAGTTCCTCGACAAGAGGGGGCGAAGCAATAGTACTCTTTTGCACATCCATGAGTTGATTTGTATGGGTTTGTAAGTTCAATGAGCGGTCATTTCCATTATTTTTTTTCGATTATAAACATTTTCATCGCAAAAGACATTCATTTTTTTCGGCGGAAACAATCGATTCATAGAATTTCGTGAATATAGAGATTATTTTGCCTTAACTGCAGAAAAACGGATTTATATGACATGTTATCCAAACGAGAGTTCAATTGAGAGCCCATTCTTACTGAAAGTCTGATAAAACTGTTCGGAAATGTGTGTCCAACCAATCAATGAAACGATTTATGTTTGAAATAAAAACGATTTTTTAATTCAATAAATTTTATATCAGAATAAATCGCTTAGAATTCAAAAACTTTTGAAACTTAATAAACTTTTGTCGGCAGTACTTACAATTGGAAAGTTGGTAGTTCATTGGAAGGTTCATGGTAAGTTGAGACACTGGGGACCAGAACAAATTCTAAATTTACTATAAATAGCGTTTTTCGTATGATTTTGTCTTTCCGTTTGAATTATTAAATGATTGTAAAATATTTATAGCACTTAACGAACTAAAAGCCGCAATTTTTGCTCAAAACATTGCAAAAGCACTGGAATTGAGACCATTTCTAATTGATTTCTAATGCTGTGCTTCTCCTCCAGGTATTCACTAATTATACACTAATGTAGGAGTGAAACACAAATTGATCAGCGAATCAACAACCCAAGAGAAGCCTGTCCTCTCTCGTCTTTCGAAGAGCAACCAAGTTAATTATGACTCTCTATGATTTAGAAAATCAAATAATTTCGTAAGAAATTGCTAGAAGTTATTGCATTCAAGTTAATTCTATCAGAATTCACCAAATAGTCGCTCAATTCAGTTGTTTTCCAAAACTTTTCATCTGTTGAACCATTTTTCAAAAAAAAGAAGAAAACATTAAAAATGCCCAAGGGACAATGTTTCGACGATTCTTGATCTTTTACTGATAAAAAGTTATACCGGTAATTCATAAAAAGTTATTAATAACTCAAATACTGTATAGTCTGAGATATAGTGTTTTTAGGCCTAAAATTCATTTTCATAAAAATAGTTTAATACTATTTTTGATGATAAGCGAAAAAATTCATTTAATACTTTTTTGAGATATTTATTGTTTGAGATTAAAATTTGATTAAATGAATGGACCTTTTTGTCTAAAGTACTTTCAGTTGGTGTTCATCTCATTCTTAATGGACTTCTTTTTTATCCTTTCTTTGAAAATGATCTTGATGGAAAGCATCACGCACATTATCACATTTGAATAGCTCTTATGAATAATTACAGACATCTTTTTGAATCGATTACATTCATTGTGTTTCGTTGGGAACACATTTTCTTATTTAATGCTTAAATTATTTTCATATTTTTATCTGAAAATAAAAATACTTCAAAACTTTTAATATAATGTCATATCAATTATGAAAACGTGTGAAACATTTCAACAAAAATTTATCACTTATTGGACTTTTATGGCAATTATGAATCTCCGCCCGAGTATTGCACTCGAGTACAAACTGGACACAAATTATTCACAACTGAATAAATTATTTAATTATTAGGTTTTGATATGAAGTCTAAAGTCTAAAGTTAGTTAAAAATAACGAGCTCTTTCTAAATGAAGTTTGAACAAGGATTACCAAGGTAAGACTTTCCTGTATTTGAGATAATCCAATTTTGACATATTTTGAAAAATATTTGAACTCTTCTCAAATGAACCCCTTATTAGAGTCAAAGTTACAGTTAATGAAACTCTTCAGGAAAGTAGTGTTTCCTCAAAACAAAAATAATGGGAAAAAAATTAAAATTTTTGCGACATTTGCCACAAAATGAATGATAATTATGTTTTTTAAACAAAAGTTTTGGTTTCAAGTCTTAAGCTATGAAACACAGAGAAAAATGAGATAAAAATAAAATTTGTTTTCCTTTTTATTCATTGAATTATTCATTTTTTTTTAAGATTTTTGTGAAGTGATTACAAATAAATCAAAACAAATCTGACTTTCATTTTTTGCTTGGGTTTTAAGGATTTGGTTTATTTAAATTGACCTGGTTTCAATTTCATAAAGAAAAATTTCCTATTTCACAAGAAATTTAAATCTGAATTCTCATGATTTTACCTTGATCATCTTCATTTCCTTTAGAGTCTCAAAATTTCTAATTTATTCAAAAATTGAATTAAAGTGTTAGCGGAATGCCTCCCGTTGTCCTTCTCTTGAGAACATCTAATTTTAAACTATGAATAACTCAAAGAAGTATTGACTCTTTTTTCACCACAACATCATTCAGGAGGACTCACATGTGATGAAAGAGTGAATCAAATTAACATTTTTTTATGTCATTCCATGAAATTAATTATTAATTAAGAGAAAAACTTCAACACAAACTCAAATGTCAAAAATGTTTACTAACTTTTAGGCTTCAAAACACATCGAGGAGGGAGAGAGAGAGAGAGAGAGAGAGAGAGAGAGAGAGAGAGAGAGAGAGAGAGAGAGAGATTCATGGGTTTCTTATGTGATCTTTAGTTAAACTTTGTTTTGAATCCAATTATTTTCGCTTCGATTAATAGTTTAATAAAAAAAAGTTGACTCATATTTTCAGAGACAAAAACCGATAGTAATATTTTTTCAATAATTTTTGAATGAAAAACTATTTTTATAAATCAAAATAAATTTATTTTGTTTTTCTCATTCAAATTGAATTGTTTGCTATTTTTCTAAAACAAAAAATAATTATTTTTTCATTTCAATCAATGAAATGATTTGTCGTTATTTTCTGATATAAAATCATAATCTGTTCTATATTTTCATTTGTCTTAATATAAAAATATGAATAAAATATAACCCAATTATTCAACGAATCAAATGAAGTTAATTAATGTTTTTTCCCTCAAACCAAACGAAAAACAATTCAATAATAAGACATTAATCCGTAAAAATATGATAAGAATTAAACAGATTTTTATATAATTATTAAATAAGAGCTCGAATATAACGTAATATTGATACCCAGAGTACAATAGCTTTGTATTCCAGGAATTTGCTGGAATAAAACTCTTGAATCTTGTTACTTAATCCATTTTAATTTGTTGACAATGACTTGCCATGGTTAAATTCCCGGATATTTAAAAAAAATCCTATTCAGAGGATATTCTATTTATGTATATTATAGAAAAATGTTGGTAATACGGCTGACTGTCCCACGCTTTTCAGTTTACTCTGTTATAATTGGTTCACACAATGCAGGTATCGGTAAATATTAGTCTCGAAATCCTTTTCTGCCGAAAATTCAATAGAAAACCCAATTTCTATAGAAGAGGTTAAACACGAGGACTTCAATCGAATATTTTTTGGGTAAATCAATAAATTATCGTTAATTAAGTCCAAAATACTTTAACCCAAAGCAATGTTTTCCCATTTTTTTCGACTGAATTATTCATGAGTTGAACGAATGTCTAAAATTGACTTTTGTTTGCTTCTAATGTTTGAAAAGTATTTTATTTATTTACCTTGTCACTTTCTATTTCGTAATGAATTTCTTGTTTTTTTTCTGAAAAACATTTGATGTCTTTCTTTGAAATCAATAAAATTTTATTTAACTTTAAAGAAATCGTGGAATGAATTGGAAATTCATTTAAAGTTAAGGATTATGTCTGAAATCCACTCATGAGTAGCTTTTTCCAATTATCTTGATATTAATTTTAATTACCTTACATCTAATATCAACTAAATCCAATTCAACCTTGACATTTAAATTCAATTTAGAAACAATATAACAATGAAACATTGAGAAGTATTTTGAACTAAAAATTAAATTGAATTTTCATTTACCTTCCTTACGATCAACAGAAAGTGAGCCCCAAAAGGCCTGTCATCTCGGGTTTGGATTTTGAATCTTAACATTGAATTCTCAAAACTCTTGATTAAATTCTTGATTCTACGACAACATTCAACCCGGGGTCACATTTATTCAATAATAAAAAGATGAGATTTTTATTTCTATGATTTTAATCGATTTGAAATAATGGCCAAAATATTCTGAGAAGTGTTAATAAAAATGATTTGATAAGTGAAAGGCGAGAGCCAAGTGCCGAAAGGGATTGAATTGGAGGAAAGCCATTAGAAAAGCAAAACGTTTGGCAAATATGAAGCCATGTCTTGAAATATGATTGTCTAATAAAAACGACTTTTATTTTCTCCGTAGAGAAACATAATTTGATTGAAACATATCTATTGTTATCGTGTACTGACTTTTAATGAATTTATGGTTTACTATATCTGTGAGGCAAAACATAATCAGGGTAGTTTGTATGGCTATAATCAAATCTATTAGTTATATGAAAAATTATCCTCAATTTATTCGAGTGACCATGTTGACAATCCTGATAATACCCGCAATGAGTGGGTTTATTGTCGTTTTATGCGAATATATTAAATTGTAAAACTATTCTCTTGGAAGACATCTTTTGAAAGCATATAAAAAGTTATTATTACAACAAAAGTATTCTCATAAAAATGAATAAATTGAACTTTTTTTTGATAAAATTTTCCAAAAATGCTTTAATACTATACCCTCTGAATGAAAATCACTTTAACTAAAGATCTCTTTCTTTCTAAAGAAAACATTTGATGTAAATGTGTTTCTCATTAACTTTTGTTCGTAAGGAAAGAGCCTCAAGAAAATTGAATGGAATGGAAAAGTTTCAACATTGCTCTTGCTTAAGATGGTATCATCTAGGTAATTGCAATTCTATTAACTGAATAGATTTTAATGGTATTTACATCAATCGAGAACTGATTCGTTGGCCAAAACAAGGGCTGACTTTGTTTTTCTGGAGCTATTTCGGGAACCAATCCCTCGAATAATGTATATTGAATGCCATCTCAAGAGAATTGACTCTCAATCGGAATGAGAGGACATTTGAAAAAAACGTGAGATTGAATGCAAATTGAAAGAATTGAAAGAACGAGGTTCATAATATGCACATGATCAATTATACAGTTGTACACAAAGAGATATATGAAGAGAAAATATCAAATATTTGACTAAATTATAAAATTTTGACTTTTAAATTTGTATCAGGGTGAAATCATTAATTAATATAAAGTTTGTGATGACATTGTATATCAAGTTTTTGCCAATTATTTCGATGAACTAATTATTTATACATTTAATTATTTTATAGTTCTGTTTGTATTTCATTTGAAATACAATGAGAAAGTCCGGGAAATCCAAGGTAATAATCCAAGGTAATCCAAGCATGAGCTTTAATTATACATGATGTAATATAGTTTTTAAATAATAGATACCCAAGAACTGAAATTGTATAACCAAGTTAAACCATTTCATTAGTGATCTTTGTTTAAAGCCTAATCACTGCCTTGAGCTCAAGTTTCGCGAATAATCACAAAAAAATATATAATAATAGAACCAAATAATGGAAATATAATATTGTGTCTGATATGAGCCGTATTGGTATTTGCCTTCAAATTATAGTTCCTATGGTTTTGTCAAATAATTAATTGAATAATTAGTGTCTCATTATTTTCCCTTGAATTCAGATTTCATTAAAATTAATGAGAAATGAGAGCAAAAATCGATCGGAACTTTTGCTTTGAATAATAGAAATCAAAAATTTTAATAAAAAAAATCATTCACTCGTTTTTTTGATTACGAAATAGTTTTTTGAATTAATGAGTAAAACATTTTTTTTGTTTATACAACAAAGCAATGCAGACAAACATTTTTTTTTATTAATTTCTTTAGTTATGATTTTCGATATATTTTATATACAATTCGGATAAAAAATGTTAAAAATGATAACATTTCGTAATGATATGGATCAGGGATGTGAGAAAACATAATGATCCTGGTTTGTATCACGCTCTGCATGGATGAGTCCAGACCTCTCAAAGCACTGGTGGATGAATACAACAAATAAATCATTAAAATTATGCATTAAATTCGGTTCTGAGAATTGATTTATACGTCAAACTGTAATATTATAAACGTATATAACATATGATATTCTGAGGCAATAATTAATATTAATTTGTTTTATTATTTTTATGACTTTTTCACAGAAATATTTGCTTCGGTTTGAGTTTTCATTCAATATTTTATTCTTTGATATATAAATATAATTAGTAATTGACTGAAGGGATGTGCAGATCACTGGAATTTCATCAAGGGACTTTAATAAACAGTATGGGAAGCACAACACATATTCATTAATGTATTGATATTCATCGAATCATCTTGCAGTTATATTGAAGAAATATTCTCATGAGACGTGAAATAACCTAGTTCTTCATCATATCTCTTCCGCTCCTTTGAATTTTTATCTTTTATATTACATTTTCCTTCACTTTAATCGATTCGAACTCTTTTTGAAATTTCAATGAATTTTTATGAAATGATTGGTTGAAAAGTCAAATATGTTTCACAATTCGTATAACATTTTTATCTTAAATAAATCGATGAAAGGAAGAGACGTTTTATCTCTTAATGGGTCAGACATCCGGAGATCCATTTGCGTGTAGTTTTGTCTACAGGTTTGTCGTATTTGTGATATTGTTTTGATAAAAACACGAGACGTCGATATTGTTTATTTGGTTGTCGTTATCGTTAGAAGAGTTGGCTTTCATTCCCAATAAAAATTTTATCATATTTTTGGTGTCATTTCGGAAATTCTCGTTTAACCAGAAATAGACGAATGGACTGTCGATAGAATTCAAAAATTAGTTATTGTCTTAATTTTTAAGCAAACTAGGTGCAAAATATTTTCCAATTTAGCACCTTGCTTGATTTAAAAGTTTATTACTTACTTATAGCAAACTGAGGACATCGCTAACCAATGGCACTGAAAGAGAGAAAAGGATTTTTGTTTAAATCTAATTATAATAAATTTTCTTAAACTCATTTATAAACTTCCAAACAAAAAGATTTTATTTTTAGATTGGATTGGATTGTGCAAGTTTATATGAGATTTGAGGACAAAGAATTAAAGACAATGAAAATCTAAAATTACAAAAAAAAACTATTCTTTTTATGAAAATTATATAACCCAGGGCTAAATTTTATCAATGAATTATTTGATATCCGTTAAGAAATTTTTTTTATTAGATATTTAAGTCGGAATTCCGATTGAATTTTTTGATGGATGACTCAATTTTAAGTGAAATATGAATAAATTCTTTCAATTCTTGACAAATATTGTTAAGACTTTTTTATCGGAAAATGTTTTTCTAATCGATTCAGTGAATAGAGTCAATAGAGTCAATAGATTTCTTTAAACAATCACAACACGAATGAATGATTAAAAGTAGCCTGGAGAAGTTTTGTAGAATCGCCTACAAATTAAAATAGATATTTATCTTGATGATTTTATTTTTTTAAGAAGATAATTGAATTTATCAAATTTTATTTCCATTTGTTGAAAAAAATTATAAAAATTAATGGTTTGAGGCGTTAATAAAATACATGAACTGATGAATGAATACAAACTATAGTTTTGTTTTTAACATCAAATTAATCATAAAATGGGTGGTTGTGCTCAAAAGATTGGTAAAAAAAATTTGTTATAGAGAAAAATGAGTGTCTGTCTAAAACACACGTAAAACAATTACCACTCAAATTATTTTTCATTTCAATTTGTGTGAAACAAACGCTTTTTATTAAATAAGAAGAGACTAAAAAAGTTTTATGTCTTAGTTGGCGATCATTAAGGGGTCCATTAGTTTTTACGTTCACTCAAATCAATCAAAACATTACTTTTCTTTACCCAAAGTTATGTGTCTTTTATATCTGTCTACTAATGAATATAGAAATGAAATAACAATCATAGCTAAGCATAGCTCACAACATACGTATAACTAATTCAATAATTGATTGAAACCCTTCCCTATTGAGTGCCTTTCCATACTTTCATAAGAGATTCCCTTCAATGCATCGAAAGAGTCTATGAATAATCAAAAATCGATTTAATTCACTATTCTTTACATTAGATACCATTGAATTGTAATAAGAATAGGACTCGAATATAATCAAAAATAGATCAGTCTATGAACAAGATCATTTACTAACAAAAAACTTTTATAGAACATTGAATGAGCTGTGGCGAAATGCCCATTAAGCCTGTTCAATTTGTGGCAAAATTCAAATTTAGTATTCACTCTATTGTCCATTAAAATCAATGGTAAATATTATGTCATTTTTTGCCCAAATTTTCTTTATTTGGATAAAACTTATATATTTTGATAACTTTTTTCTTTGATTGGATATCAATGACAAGAAGAGATAATTTGTGAAGAATTGCGAAATAAATGTCGAGACAAACATTTTATATGACTTTTGGTATTTGAAGACTAATGTTGAAGAAAACTGCATTCGACGGACGGCTCTGTTATTATATAATCAATTATTACTAAACAATTTCTCAAATTCAGTCAATATTTGATCTTCTTATGGAAATTATTGCGAAATATAAAGTATCTAAAAGTATCTTATAGACTTTTATGTTTATGATACAATGCAAACTTGGTAATTATATGTGCAATGGAGAGGGAGGGGAATGGGTGCACACAGTGAGAGTTTGTTTCAAATCAGAACAAAGGTTTGGTTTCAATGTTATAGTATAGTATTTCGGCACAATATTTACCACAAGAAAGACTTTAAAGTTGAACTTGGTGATTTTAAAGTCACCCAACAGATAGTAGATGTGAAAAGGCAACCTTTAAATCAAATATAGTAAACAAAATTAGATTTTTGTTTGAATTGAAACCTTTAGTTTATTACTGACCAACAGATGCCAAAAATCAAGACAATTAAAACGAGGAGAAGAATCCGTCGCCTCTTTTTAAAGCACAACTGATTTCGTTGCTCTTCATTAATGAGTGAACAGACGTTACCCAACGACGCGATTGTGAACCCAATCCTTATGTAAACAACCGCTGAGATTGCTTTCAATATAATAAAAGGGTTCAAATTTAATTAGTTTTAAAAAATATTCAATAATTTATTTGTAGTCATATATAGAAAATTTCATCAAAGAGAAAGTTGAAGGAAATTTGTTAACTATTTGTTCTTGCTTCATTTGCAACACGAAATTAATTATTTTGATATTAAGTCGTTATATAATTTTGTTTCTCGGAATAAAATTTAATCAAATCCTTGTTTTGATGTAATTCAGATGGAATTCGATCACAAGTCTGGAACTTATTTTTCAAAAATACAAGACTCACTTCAATTGACGTAATTTGAAAACTGGAAGTAATAGAAACTAATCCCAAATGAATTACATAACGATTTCGTAGAAAAACTCGGATATAATTCAATAAATAAGTAAAATCTCGAAAAACTTTAAATTATAACAAATTAAGACAATTATTGCCGACTGAGACAATAATAGGAAATCGATTGAACCTATCAGCAATTAATCAGAAAATAAAATAAGTTTCACCCAGTTAATTTACTTTGAAAACACTGATTTCACTGATTAATTTTAATTAATAGTTAATCATTAAAATATCTTAGAAGAGAGTCATTAAGCGAAAGCTATTTACCAAACAATGAATGAATTTTTTTAATTAAAATCTTATTTGATATCCATTTAACTGACATTCTTATAGCCATCGGATCTTCTGATAAACAAATTAATTAATGAACGAAAAGAATTGAAACTTAGGCTAAAATTAGCCCAATCTTGACGTTGAAGTAAGTTAGATGAAATTTAATCTAGATCATTATATTGTAGTATCACTTGGATGTGGTTCAAGATTCTTTACTTCAAGTATTTTAAAATCATTTTTAAATTAAGAAAATCATTATTCTGTTCAAAACAAAAGGTTAAAAACCTATTATCTTTAATCTCGTAATACAATATCTGAGATGATTCTGATACTGAGCTACCGAGTCGTTTGCTGTTTAATGATCTTGAACAGCACTCCATGAATTCAAATTGAATATTTCGAGTACAGGTATTATGTCATTGGCCGTAACTTATCTCGACTGACGTCAATAGTTAATAACTATTCAGAAAAAAAATCAAAGTATGGAAACAATTGACTGTATTTTTCTGCAAAATAAATTTTCAAAGACTATTCACATTATTAATAAAGAAAAAGAGAATTTCGTTTTCTATAAAAAAAAAACTATTCGCAAGAAAATTCTTTTCTTCAATTAAATGAAATTTTCGCAAAAAAATACTGAAATCTTTTTTTATCCTTCGATTCTTCAAATAAGAAGGAGTTAGTCTTAAATAAAATACATTGTCTGATGAAACAAAATAACGTTGTTTACAACTTTAAGACATTTATTTGGAGTCATGTTTTGTAATGAATTTTTTTTTGTTTTTGTTGAAAACAGAATGCAATCCAATACCCAATGCATCAGATCATTATGTAATGCAATTTCCAGACATTATATGACAGCCATTGCAGTGAAGTATCCTTTCAGCCGAAATATTATCGATAATACAGAGAAAATATATTCCGTTTGTTCGGAAAAATAATGATAACTATATTTCTTGGAAACCGTTGTTTTGGTCGATAGTATCAATAGATTTATAGTGAAACCCGAGACTTACCTAAAGGTATGAGATATTGAGTCATAAACGTAATGATTGTAATCCATAATTGACTGTTAGTTAAGAAGTTTGGAAAAACGGTTATACATCGTCTGAGAACTTCTTTTTTAGGCCCTTCGGTGGTGACGGTCACCACCTCATTGAATATTGTATGCGGTATGGAGTGAATGGCCGCTAGAATCCAGATTAATGTGATTACCAAGATCAATTTTGTATATATGCTTCCTCCAAAACCCACGCGATTTCTGTGCCTGTATTTTGCCTGATATATGGATCGCCACCGGTTTATAGCGATGACTAGCATTGAAAAAGCGGAGACATATACACAACAGGCCTGAATAAACGGCACTAATATGCAGAGCATTTCGCCAAATATCCAATCAGTGAGAAGGATGTCGACGACAGTGAACGGGATGTTGAATATTGTCATCAAAATGTCAGAAAAGGCTAAGTTTGCGATCAAAACATTTGTCGAATTGTGGGGAGTCTTCGACCAAATGGTTTTGCAGACGAGAATATTACCACAAAGACTGACCACAACTATCAATGAATAGCTGAATGTTATGACAATATTCCTAATAAGCATTTCGGGTGAGATATGGCCGTCCCTCGACTCGTTTGACATCTGGAATGTCTCATTCAATGACTTCTTTTTCAGATAATCTCTTATAATGTCATCCATTGAGTCGATTATTATCTCAAATATATTATCGTTTGTTTGTATGATTCAGTTCAGCCCAAATAGTACTCGATTATTGATTTTGTGAATTCTGGGAAAATATAAAAAAAACAAAAAATGATTACATCAATGATTACTTCAATTTTGATTAAATTTGATAAAAAAGTATTGATTTTTCAAAAAAATCAATTAAGTTATGAGAAGTAAAACTATAATAAAACTCTAAAAATAAAGTTTAATTATAGTTTAAATGTTTTTTGAGTATTTATCGATAATAGCAATCGATAAACTTGCTACAAATCCAGCTTTATATCCAGCTTTTAATATTGAAATTTAAATTAAAAAACTTTGCATTTAATGAAAAATCATTGAATACTTGATAGCATATCAATATAATCTCAAGTGTATTACAAAAACAAGTCTTTCATATCAAAACTTTTAATATTTCTTTTGACACTAAATTCTTATGCAATTCAATTGAATACTGAAAGCGAAGATTAGAAAAAGGTTTAACTTAAAAGTGAGTCCCTTTGAGTTAAACATGAGTTTCATAAATCATTTTGAGATTTAAGTGTCAATCGCTTCCAAAGGAAAGTTATTCTGCTATTGAAAGCAAAATAATATAATTCATACATCAGTTCAGTTCAATTCAGTTCAAAACTGCTCACAATTTATATTGAATTCTGATATAAACTGAAACTCAATTTGAGTATTGACTGAAGTATTGTTAAGTAATGTTAGAACTAACTGTTCGTATGAATGAAAACAGGAATCAATTTCAAGACTTATAATTGTTTTTTTTCTGAAAAATAAGTGTTTTTACACTTTTTCCAACTCTCAAATCCATATCAAGTGTTCACAGCCTTAAAATAAAACCCTTTTCCGGAAGATTGAGCTGTAAATTGAACAACAAATTCAACTGAAATTCAGTTTCAAAAACAAGGTGGTCAAGATGACCAATTTATAAATGTCAATTTGAAATTAATTGAAAATATTAAATAATTAATGAAATCAATATAAAAATTTTGATTTTAATTGAATATTGATTTAGTGTTGCATTTGATTATCTTGGTTATCTATTTATAATTGCTAAGTTTGTTTACTAAAAGATTCGAAATGAGACGAGACTGAGATGTAATGTAAATCCAATTTCAATAGAAATTATTTTCTAAGAACTAGATTTCAAAAAATATACGAAAGGATTCGTTTGTATTCAGAAAACATTATTTATTCATTACGTTTGAGTTTCTCTCAATTATTTAAATTTCTTTTCAAAACTTTTCATTTAAAAGTTTTTAGTTATTTATACCAAACATTAGAAGCATTTAAAATTCGTTTACTAGATAAATGATAAATAGATTTTCAGAGCTAAGAATTTAAATAACACTTTAATTGAGAATTTTGTAGTAATTTATAAATGGATAACAAAAATTGAGAATATTTTTTATAATTAAGTGAATTCATTTTTATTAGTAAAAATTACTTGCTCTAACACTAGTAAGGGTAAGAAATCAATTGCCTTGATCATTTCCAAGAAAAAACTCTTTTGATTAGAAACTGTAAAGAATTTTTTTGCTTAAAGCACAGGTTGTCTTGTTTTTCTTCAATACCACAGAAATTGATGTGAATTTGATCAATAAGTCAAACAAAAGAGCACAACATTTCTGGGTTTTAATGGGAATCAGTACTCAATAAGAAATTTTGTCGAACAAAGGATCAGATGAATGCCATAATGTGTTAAAAGTTTTCTCTAGTCTAACAAAATTACAGTATTCATAGAATGCCAGTCCCAAGAGTTTTAACGATTCCCTTCCAATACATTTATTTGAGGTAATAATTGAAGTGTCGGATATGGCTCTCAAATAAGGAACTCACGATTTAATACAATTTCTATTCATTAAAATCAATCAAAATATTGATAATTCGGTTATGAATAGAAAGAAAGGAATGATTCCTAGAATTGGTGTCACAAGTATTGGGTTCCTATTTATCTGAAATTCAGATTCTGAATATAAATGAGAAAATTGTTATCTTGAATGAGAAATTCAAGTTCTATTTAAAGGCATTTCTTGAAACTTTTATCATTTATTTCGCTCAATTTGACTCAAACACAAGATGTGAAACAAAACAAAATTCAATTTAAATGACATAAAAGTTCTTTTTATTTTGATTTATATAAATTTTGCATTAACTGTAAAGGAGTTTATTTTTGGTATCAAAGAGATAGTGTTGAACATTGTGTCAATGAATGTGTTGTTTATCTGTTAAGCAATTATAAGAATTGTTGCGAAGAAGTGAAGAAAATAAAGGAATAAAAGCAAAGAAAGCGAAAGATTACGAAACTTGACGTTTAAATCACATTAACTGACTCTTGGACTAAATGACGAGTGAATCCCAATTGAATTTCAGACTCAAATGGCAATCAATATAACTATTTTTCTTAACGACCAAAAGAAAAGATATTATTTTGTTTGCATTCAAAAGAAGTGTTTCACAATTCAAAGCATAGTTTATGAGATTTATATGAAATTCTTAATTCAAAAGATATTTAGTTACAAAACATTTATTATTAATGACTTACATAAAAGCGATCGTAACTTATATCCAAATAAGTAATACAAATATTATCCAAAAGTTATCAAAATATAACTTATTTCAAAATACTTGGTTCGTCTATTAGACCTTAATTAGTTTAACTGTTTATTTGCTAAGTAATCAAGAGAACATAAATAATCTAGTTTATGCAATTCATATGAGAATTGTGCACTTGTTTTATAGATGAATACAATCTAAAAAATGAATAAATTTTTCAACAATTTATTTTAGATTTGAGCTAATTTTGTCACAAAAGAAAATTTCACACAAATTGATTGATGGGATAAATTGTCGGCTGAGTTATGAAATCCCGAGTGACCCTGAATAGAGTCAAACTTGATTTAAATAAATGATCTCAATTTATATTATACTTGATTTGTGTTGAATGAGAATTTCAATTGAAATAAACAGACAAAAGAGAAAATTGAAGAAAAATCTAGAATTCATATGACCATGTTAATCTTATGCTATGTCTTTTTATTCTAAGCAATCGATTTTCCAAAGGGAAACAAAAATAAAAAAATTTTAAAATTCATTTCAACTGAAATTGAAAATATTTTTAAAATTTATTTAATATATAGCCTCGTAATATACAGGGCCTTCAACCAAAACTAGAAAAGTATATTACTCATTCGTATTTTTTACTCATCCAGTGTTATGATCAAGACAACCCACTTCATTTTATCAAGTCTGAGAAAACAATAACTTTTCTGATAATATATATGAATAACTGATATACAAAAATAAATTGATTTGATATAAGAGGCGATCGATTTGCGGAAAAACATCTCATTTTGATGGGAAAGAGACACTACATTTGGCATCTCTTCAGACAATCGACACATCAATCAAAACAAAAAAGTATTCTTTCAATCGATTGAAGTATGAATTGTTTTGAAAGCATTTGGACTTCGCTTAACATTAGGCTCCCGGACTTGTAGTGAAAAAAAAAACATCTGAAGTCAAAATAATCTTGGTAATGTTTGTGCAATATTTTTATATATTACGCCTTTGCACTTGTTTGGTGTTTTCCTAGATATGAGTCCTCAGTATTTGTTATTAATTTTGATAATCGTTTGAACACTCAATTAATCATAAATTCAAAGCTCACCGGAATCTGACACTATATGAGGCACAAAACTTGATGGATAATATGCCTATTCTTGATCTCCTCAAAATAACTCATCCGTAAGGCGATTGAATAATAAAGGAGATGTTACTAAGTTACTTGATCACTTTTATCAACTTCTTATGGGATTATTTGATAATATTGCGAAATTGACTCAATTTTGTTTAATTTCTTGGTTTGACTGCAATTCGTGACTCTCTTTTCGAAAACAAGGATTTCATTATTTGGTTAAGAAATTCAAATATCTTCAGACATTTTGACTCTTGATTTGCATTTGAATCGAAATAAACGGAAAGACTTTATTTAATGTCAAGCGTTGAGGACTTGAGTGTATATGAAACGAAAATTTTCATAAATCAAGAAAATGTAAAAAATTTGATTTTCAGCATTTAATAAATTTTTGAGGAATCTTGCATCTTTAATACCGCTATACCAATATTTGTTTACTGCTATAAATGATTTTGATTTTACCAATGAATTTATTTCATTCATATTTGTATTTAAAATTCATTTTCAACTTAGGATTAGGTTTTGAGACAGAATTCAAATAAAGGTCTCTCCGATCGAGACATGAATTATTAAAATCTAATCTTTGGCTGAAAGTCGAAAATTAATATAAAGAGTAAATGATTTCGTAATTTCATTTCATCCGTATATCACATATTTTTTTCCGTTAAGTTTTGATTCATTAAAATTACAGTACGTTTTGGTTCTGCCATTAGTTTAATGAAAGTTCAGTAAAAATAATTGTAAATAAATATTAACTTACTGTCAGTTCTGTCAAAATGAGAGTTTTGTTTATGAAAATGTTTTTCAATTAAATCAAAGTTAAGAAGAAATTAATTTAAATTCTGTGCTCAGAATAAACTGCTCTTTCAAAACACTTTCTGCCTTTCCTTCTATTCTGAAGTGGAGTTTTCATTATTTAAATTTCAAACACGAGATATGTTTGAAGAAGATTATCTATCTCACTTCAATAAATTCTGTTTAAAATTCAAATTAACCTGTTCAAACAATTCCAAAATGTTGTTTGTTAACTGTTACGCAAAGTAATGGCTCGCAATTGATTTTGTTTAAAGTGTTTAATATTATTATTAAAATAAATTTTGAGAATCGTATTCACAACACGTCGTTCAGTCGTGCCTTTAATTTAAGCCTTGAATGAAATGTTTTTACTCTGAACTTATTTTTCTTTGAAACCTAACAATGACTCGAAAAAAGCCATTCATTCTTCAGTCTATTGATTCAAATCTAAACATTTATTTTAAAACTTTTTTAAAACCCATCGCAACAAAGGATTTCATTACTGATAAGCCATATGAAAGTGTATTCGTTGAATGACCCGTCGCCGTCTAAAATGGAAACTTTCCAGTCATCCATAATTCAATAAAAATACAGATTTTCATTACTACAGGTTATCAGACTCACGACAAAAGTGCACTCAGGGGTCAAGCAATGTAATCACCAAAAGTAACACAAAGAAATGTTCTGCGAATTGAGCCATGATTTGGATCTAATGGATAACAATATCATCTCATAAATGTGTTTATTTAATATTAAATTTGAGCATTACTTGTGAGCCCTTCACTACTCTAAATGGAAATGCCAGCCCTATGTCAACCCTATGCCAAACCTAATACCTGAGAAGAAAACAAATTTCTCACTTTTATAAGTGGAGTGCTCTCCCGCTAATTATTTTGGGCACAAGTATCACATTTTTGTAACGCAAGAGATGGTAATCAAATCAATCGATAGGTTTTCTTTCTGTCGAAAAGGAATTTAACGGAAATTCTGTGTAAAAGCATTTAATGCCAGTTCTCAACAAAAAACCGCAATTAAGAGGTTCTCCTCTTAGAAGCAAATAAATTATTATAAGCCCTTCCATGAGTTGATGAGCAAAAACTTCTCATAAGTATTAAAACCATAAATATATGTATCGAAAGTGTGTTTGAATTGAATTGAATTGTGAATAACCGAAAAGAAAGGATTTATTTCTTGAATTGATTTTTTGAAAAATGAATGGAAACTCATTTTTTAGTTAAAATTAATGTTTTGTGAAAAACTTTGAAATAAAAATACATTTGTAAAAAACACATTTGAAATTTGTGTTGATCAAGGTAAGCTTAAAGTTAATGTTAAACTTGACGCATGAAGAAATAGCTTGCTTATCTCAGTTGACTATTCTGTTTTATGATTTGATTGATAGCAAACAATTTTCTTCGAAAAAAGGAATTTCTGTTTCAATCCAATTGAATGGTTACTGAAATGTATTTTTTTTTATTTCTTTGGATTTAATCTATTCTCAATTTGATCAAGGCAAAAAACATAAAAAAAAAGTTTAGCTCTTCTCCAATCTCCATATATTATCTACCATGGTCATTCAATGCTATTCCAATCCTCACTATAAAAGTTGATAAAAATGTTATGACTGAAACTTGGTTTTCATTTGATCGAGCAAGATTTGATCGAGGAAATTCCTATTAGGAATAGTCAATGCCAAAGTGATACGTTGTTATCTTGTTAAAGAAATTTCAATACATTTTATATTTTTTATGGTTTTGTTTAGAGTTTATCTAAAGATTTGATATTTTTTGCTTAGATTTAACATTTCCTTCACCGAAAACATTGTTTCGTTTGAAATATTTTATGAAATATAGATTTTTATGATTTTTTTTTATTTCGTAATAAAACGTTTGAAATGTATTGAAATGTGAATTATATTGAATTCGTTTCTATACCTAAATCCGTAAAAAACGCAAAAATGTCTTTACTTTGAGTAAAATTAGATTAGAAATTGAAAAATAAATAAAAAATATTTGAATTATACGAAACGGTTGTAAATATATGAAAAAATTTTCATTTTATTTTGACGTTGGCTTAAAGTCAAATAAAATTATACAACTTTTCATATCTTTACAAAAATTGGTTTTTAATATGTTTTCTAAAAAAACAGACTTTTATCTTGAAATATAATTTCAAGAGGATTGTTATAGAGTCTAGACAAATTTTAATTAGTTAAGCAGGATATTAAAAGCAATCCGAGGCTCGAGTGTTAATTTGTTCATAGATAAGCAAGCTAACTTTTTTTTAATTTCAGACAAACAGTAACCGAATTTAATTATCTGAAATGAATTCAAGAATTTTTAATTTGATTTGAAGCTAAAAAACTCTGAAGGGAATTGCCCTAGATTCTAATTATGAGAATCTCATTATTCAATCTTTAGAGAGAGAGAAGATAATTATACTAACCCTGAGCATTACGTTTGTCAGCTTGGCAAAAATTCAGGGCAAAAATAAAATTTCAACAGCAAGAGATAGTAATAATTAGCAAGCATAATTTGATCCATAAAAGTCTATAAAGTTGAATCAAATGTCGTGTTTTCGAAATAAGTTGGCTCTGCTTTCACTGGTTATTTTTGGAAACAAAACTAGCTAGAATAAGTCATTTTATTGAGAACTTAGTCAATAATAGATGAAATTATTGATAAGTTTTTTTTGCCATTCATTCAATTATTTTTGCATTAAATCTTACCTCAAGTGTTGACTGAGTCGTGAATATGATTTGTTATGAAATGAATAGATTTTTATTTGTCTCTTATTATCGTCGGATTCGTTGAAATATAAGTTTCATCGAAACAAAAGTAAATATATTTCTCTATTATATCGACTGATATCCAAGACTTTCATAAACCGTAGCTCAGAGTAGATAGAGAGGGAGGAGGAGAGGGAGAAGAGCGCAAAGAATGAGCACATGTGCAATGAGTTTAATACTTTCAGCCAAAAGTTGAAGTCCTTTCGCTCGTCTCTCGAAGCTCTGGGATGCCAACAAAATGCCAGTTTCTATGGAGACCAAGATTAAGACACAGGAGGTTAACCACAATACTCGTGGCATGCGATCAAAATTCTAGGAATTAATTTCTTTTAAACCATTCGATGATTTTGTAAATCCTAGCAGAACCACCACAATCATCATCACCATCACCATCTTGGTCATACAAATGCTTCATCAGATGATAAATGAAGCCTCAAATCGAAGACAAAATCACGGATTAGAACACAAAATGAAAAATTTTTTCCATTCCTTAGAAATCCGATTCGAATGATCATGGTCAAGTTTGCTTTGAACTTTCAGGAGAGGTTATTTAGTCGACTGCTCACTGAAGCCTTACATCTGTTTGGCTATTATGTGTCCATTTGTTATCTTTTCTGATCAAACATAATAGTCGTGCAAAAAATTTATTTGTTTTTCTCAGAATTTTTTTTCAATCGATTCTGGGTTTCTGTTGTCCAAGAATTTCAGTCTGAGTTTGAGTCCAATAAATATTATTTTTTGATTCCTTTTTGTTTACTGAATAAATGAAGCGATTACTAGCCGTCAGACACTTTTTTTTCACCGTCTGATCGATATTAAGCTCCGAATAGATAAGCGATATATGTATTGAGAATTCAATGAACTATTTATTATTCAGTCATTTTTCTATTGGCTCTCAATTGCAGACAATTTTCTCATTAACTTATCGTTAATAACAATTCATCAAAAGGTCAAAGGGATTTGATCTCAGATTTTTTGGCCCTAAAAATTCTTTGATTTAGAGGACAGTCAGCTGAGCTCTACCGACAAAATTAATAGATAGATCATTTACTCTATCGTTGGAGAAAAACATTCCGAAAGAAATATCTCGTCAATAATGGAATTCCCATTTCTTCAGATTTTTTATAAAAATATCTGAGTTTCAGATGTTTTGAAAGTAAATCTTCAAAAGACTCACAAAAGATACAAAAAACATATTTTCCTGTAATTCACTGTTTTTTCTTCGATTTCAAACTAAAAATATTTTTTTTGAATAACATTCCATTGAATAGAGTTTCCAAAAATGGATGTAATTTATTCAATTCGTCGAAAATGCTTCTTGATGAAACTTATAGTAATCATTAATTCAGAAGAAAGTTGCTCTCAATACCATACTCATTTAAGTAAAGATGCATAACTATCGACCGGATATTTTTTTTTGAATTGAAATCTCAAATTATTCAGAAGATGAGGAAATTCTGCTCTCATTTGGTTATACTAATGTAATATTTAGATCTACTTTATAATTTTTTAATGAGTTTTTAAGATTTAAGTTCCAAGAATATGGTAGCTTTCAATCATAATGAATAATTCAAATGGAATTTTTATGGAATATAAGTTCTATTTATTTTAAATAATGATCGCCTCTAATACCTAATCATTTCATTTAAATTTCAATTGAATTCACAAAAAATGCCGAAAACACTAACGGATTATATTTTGTATTGAATAGCGTTTGTTTCAAATGAAAGCAATTATAATAATGACTGAATGTCTCCTGGATTTCAATGAATATTCATTAAAAAGTTTTAGTCTCAATAAAAGCGGCAAAAATTGATATATACTCTGAATTTTGTGATTAGTTTTTTTGAATTTTTATCTCAGTTTCGGTAGTTTTCCACGAATTTAATGAATAGTAAACGAGTTGTTCATCGAATGGATATCTATTCAAAGCGAAGTAATTATTCACAAAAATAATTTCAATTCATTTATCTTCAGTCAAAACAAAGATTTTTTTAACAAATAATTTTAAGATCCCTGAGTCGACTCAAAGCACGAAATTTTTTAAATTAATCTAGATAAATTTTAATGCTAATGTAATCCTCCTGTCAAATGCGTAATCTAGTAAATTTATTGAATAATTCAATTTATTCAATAATATTTTCGTTTGAGTTCTCACAAAACAGGGATTGAGAGGAATTCAATCTTATTTTTTAATGAATTTTTGATGAATTTCTTGAATAAGTCGATTGAACTGAAAAAAGATTAAAATTATTGTTCGACTCAACAAATGAATAGCAAATATTTTTTTACATCACTACAAATCCGGTCAAAAGGATTATTAATTTTGTATTCATTTAAATCAATTATGTATTGTATGGATAAATGATTATAATAAATCTTATCTGAAATACTATTTTATTTGAAAATTTGTAAAAAGTGAGACCTTTTTCTATTGCTTGAAGCGATTGAAACTCTGATTCAAAATTGTATCGAAGTTTTTCATAAACAGAAGGATTTGATTAAAGGATTTCGGGAGAAATGTATCAAAAAATAAGTCAAATGTTTTGAGCCGTCGAGAGATTAGACCAAAAGATCTGTACTTACAGTAAGTCTTTCCAATAGGACTAATGTATGCTTAAAAAGAAAAAGTTTTTAATCGATTTCCAGACATCGAAGTCATATGAACTTTAGGGCTGACCTCAAAAAATGGAACTTAACTGAAGAAAAGTTGGAGATTAGAGATTGAGTCCATCAAATCAAATACAATACTTTGCACTTATTTTTGAACTTTTCTCACAAATTGAATTTCAAAAAAAAATTTTCAACACATATACAAAATTGATGTTTTCTAAATTTTCTAACCTTGGACCAATATTCGCCAAATTAAACTGACTGTAAAATGTAATAATAATAGAAATCTATGAATAGATGCAATTATAGAAAGCAGCTTATGAAATCTATTGAATTTCCAGGTCTTTTAATGGTTTATCAAGGTGACACAGCCAGATAAACATAGATTGTGCAAGCTAAAAATAAGACACAATCAAATTTGTTTTTAAATTTTTGCTTCGATTGTCAAATAAATTGAAACATTTTGTTTAAATATTGAACTGTTTTTTCCCTATAATTGAATTATTAATTAAATTAATGTTTTTTTTGTCTTTAAGTAACTGTTTATTTGTGGAGACAATCAAAATGGTTAACATTTGCTAAACACAAATGTTTTTAGACGTTTCACTGATTTTTCTTCATTAACTTTAATGGGATTTGCATTAAATTAAAGCAATTCTTTAGAAGAAAACAATTTGTTTTCCTTTGGATTCAATTAAATTAACGTTTGTTTCAAAGTCTTCCTTAACTCAGAAAACAACTCAAATGAGTTTTATTTACACAAAAATTAAACCAAATATTTTGAATGAAAACGATTACAACTAATAAAAAAATAAAAACAATAGTTTTCATCTCAAGTGTTGTGGAATTGTATCAAAAATATTAGTTATTTATAACAAAAAATAGATTTTATTTGTTTTTATGGATCGTTAAGCTGTTTGACTGACTCGAAGGTTGGCGTCCAATAGGAGACGTCATGACAGGCGCTGGCGATTATGTAATACTTTGGATTGAATTTAACGTTTTGTGTGAACGACTCATGCATTGTCTTCCACTGTCTGAGGAGTTCCCCCGTCTCTGCGCTCAACATATTTAAGTGACCGTAATTTCCGGGTCCGGCAAACGAACCGCTCGAACCGCAGAACAGGTACTTAGAGTCGGGACTCCACGAGAGGCGTAAATTTCGTTTGAGTTCGTTATTGAATCCGATCACTTCAGATACCTCTCCGAGAGTATAGGCGTCCATTACTCTCATATCCATACCGTTTGTTGAGAGGGCTATCCGTTTGCCGTTTGGAGAGAATTCAATTGAGTGGACGTCACCCATAGTCAGGTTTGACCCATATTTGGGCTCAAGTTTTGCCATTTTGAACGGACCTTTCGTATAGCTTCTCATGTCATAGAGTCTTATGGATGAGTCGTTTTGTATGAAAACCGCAAATATGAGTCCCATTGGATCGAAATCTGCCACAGAATTGACTAAAGAGCGGATCACTGCAAACGAGGAGCGATCCCCAGGTTTTATACTCGACGCCAGACGACAGTCCCATAAACGTATTGTGTTGTCGAGCGATGAGGAGAGGAAACAACTATGGAATCGATTTATGGAAATACTCGTTACCTGTCAATCGTCCAGCGGTCAGACCATCCGATTCACGGAATAAATGAAAAATGAAATTTGAATTAAAGTCAATTTAAATAAATTAATAAATATTTCGAATAAAATGATTGAAAACTAAGAAAAAGAGTTCAAAAGTTTTGAGAAAAGTATCGGAAAGACAAACAAAAACAGGTTTTTCCCAAAAATTATTTTTTGGACAAAAATCTGATAAAAATAATTAAATAGAAATCAATTAAAAAAAACAAAAAATATGAGAAAAAGAGGGAATTAATCGATAATTGATATGTTGTCCGACAAATACGGATCAGAAATAAAGTGGAAAACAAATTAATAATTGAGACAATGAATGAGGAAAACAAAGTGATGGTTAAAGACCTGTCTCTCGTGTCCGCAATAATAATGTATGAAATTCTTGTGATTGATGTCCAGATGTCTTATCTTATGATAATCTGAGCCAATGTTTGACTCGTATTTTGAGGCAAATATCGCTGTGTTGTTGTCCGGAGAGAAGTGGACGGCATCGCAGCCGTGCTTTTTAGAGGGTATTACTGACACCTCATCGCCATTAGAGTCGAATATACGGACAACGCTGTCATCCGATCCGACCATTAGATGAGTTCCCGAGGAATTCCAATCCAATGAATTGACTTTAAAGGAGGCGTCGTTCGGATGGAAACGTATGTATCGACTCTGATGTAAATCACTGTAAAAGACATTTAAGATAATGTTTGGACACAACAATCAAATCAATAATTACTCTAAAAGTGATTCATTGAGATCAGGGGAAGGACTCATTTCGATGGGTTTCCCACAGATATCCAAATTAAGGTCGTTTTGAATGCCGTTTACCGTCATTTCAAATGTTTCGGGTGTTTATCAATTTGTTATCTAATGATTAAATTAAATGTATTTAACAAAAGTAAATGAAATCAGTTATATATCAATCGATTAAATAATTATTTAAATTAAAAAATGTTTTGATTTTTATTTTGTTTCAAAACAAATGTTTTGATTTTGAAACACATTTTTAGCGCTCTTTAAGAGTCTATAAACACAAGACATAAGACATAAGACATAAAATCTGTTCATTAATTACGTTTAAAGTCAACTGATTTTGTCTACAATTTATTATCAAATACTGTACTCAATATTATTGCCTCAGTTTTTAATGATTAGATTTATTTGAATGATTTGCCATCTGTTGGACTATTAGACAAATAATTTTAAAATTTAATTATCATTTGATTTGATAGTAATTTAAATCTTTAAACAATAAGTTAATTAAAATATTAAATCAACTTTTGTTAACCTGCGCTCAAACACTCATTATTCAACTCACTCTTCATATAATTGTTAGAGTTTTAGGCGAAGGTGTCCGGTAATGACTGTCCGTAATGTCGTAATGTCTTAATTCTCATTAAAAATTTGTCACATAATCACAGTTTGAGAGAAACTCTTAATTTTTGAGAACTTTTTTTGTCCATATTTTATGTCAATTCATTATTTCCATTGATATTAAACCCTTTGTTTTCGTATATAATTTGGTGAAGAATTGCAAATGAATTGCCCCCTAAATTGTGTCTGGCTATAAATCATGTCAAAAAAATGTTGATTCAATTGGTTGGTTGTACTAGAGCATGAAATTATTTGCTGCCGTATATCATTTTTTTCAATAATTTTCGTCTTAAATATTAATTACTTTTAATTAAAACAAAAAAAAATGATTTGATTGCATGAATTGCATGAATTTTATGCATCAATCCTTTATATCGCAAATCCTTTTGCTTAATAACTAATTAAAAGTGAGCCTAACTTTTGTATGAAGTGCTCAATAAGTTTTTTCAAACAAGTTTTTTAAATAAAACTTAAGAGTTGTGTATCTGTTGTGTCCCCAAAAAAAATCTCTTTTGAAGAAATTTTTTTCTCAAAATTTTACGATTTTTTTGTATGAAAAACAACAAAATGAATGATTGATTTCTTGAGGCAAAAATCATTACTTGAGGTTTAATTACAATTATTTATATATTTAAAAGTCTATTGAATTCAAAATAAATCTTTTGATAAAAATATTTCCAAACAAAGAAATGCCAAAAAAAATATTTATTAAATTCAATAAAAAGGATATAATTTTTGGAAATTACTTTGAAATAGATTTTAGGCAAACATTGAAACGTCTGTTAATCACTGATATCGTGTCGTAAATAATAAATTAATTTTATTGAATAATTTAGTCAAAACTTTTTCAATAATATATTGAATTTGAATCTAAAATATTCAAAAAATATATACAATTTGTTGTGTTTTTCCCAATAAGTACTTAATGGGGAGATTAGCACAGAATTGAAGGATAATTATTAATTAAACTGAAAATGTGTACTGAATTCACAATAAGATGAGGAAAATGAGTGCAAATATTGTTTACTTTATTAAATGCTAATTAATCTGAGATCAAAGCCATTCAATGGGCTATCAATCAGTTTTTGTCAGCTCTTTATCCCAAATAAAGACGGATTGAATGTTAACACAATTTTAATTATAGACTTAAATAGGT
>JAQIXV010000235.1:0-61594 GCA_034700625.1 Tectocepheus velatus
TGGTTGACATCCAAAAAGAGTTATCGCAAAAGAAGTTTTAATTTTATTATTTGATTCAAAATAAAATAATTTACAAAAGTTAATGAAAGTTAACCTTAGCTCAAATATCAAGTTTTTAATACAGTTATAAATATATTACATTAAAATAGATGTCAGTCCTGTCTGTAGTGTTACCCAAACCCAAAACACATGACATTTGTTTGTGTTTTCAGTTTAAATCACTTTTTAGACTAAATTTTGTTTAAAATCTGAGAATAAGTCGAAAGAGTGACCGAAATGTCGAATATATCGAAAATGATGGGAAAGATACCACTCAATGGGTTGACGACATTAATCACTGGAAGTGCTTCGGGTTTAGGATCACAAGTGAGACAGAGATTAGCGATGAAGGGATCAAAAATATTGGCCGTCGATATCGAGCACAAGACTCTCATCGAGGAAGACGAGTGTCTCCTTCATTACCGGTGATTCTCCATTATTCGATGTACCTGTCTCATTTGAAACTCAGTTGCCTACACTCACTCTTGTATTTTGCTTTTGAGCAAAACCATGAAGAAGATGTATTTCGTATATTAGCACAGGTCAATTAAGAGATGTCATGAATTATCTAATTGAGAGATGTTTAAAAGAACCTAGTTCAATGAATGATCAAGTTCGAACTGGAATGCGATCAAATTCTTGATTTAAATTCTTTTCTTTTAGTCAAAACTCTTTAAGTTTTAATTTTGAGTCAAATATAAATAAAACCATTTTTTTGATTGATTTTTAATAAAACTTTAATAGTATTACAAAATAAATTGATTTAAAACTAGAATTGAATTTTCAAATTATAACAAACTCTTCAAAAGAGAAAATTCTGAGCAATTCATTTGTCATATCGTTTGTAAGGCTTATAAATAAAAGAATCGATTTTTGAGATAAAAATATATTTTGTATTCAAATGAATATTTGAAAAAAGCAATTATTGGCTCACAATTACATTGCCTTCAATTTGTTTCATCAAAATCTAATTTAAACAATAATTTTGTTTCACTTTCTGTCGATTTAAAAATAATATCAGACGACTGTCTGTAGGAATGGCTCCAAAACTTTTGGAACAGAATACTAAAGAGAAAAAGATAGGAATCGCACTATCATTGAAAGTGATCTTGTCAATTTGTTTTATTTCGTTTCCCAACGAATAAACAAAATTAGTATTTAAATAATAAATGACAAAATGACATTGCTCACAATTTATTTCTAGGAAATATTTTTATCATTTTATGTCATTTTATTTTATGACAAATGAATGATTGCGTGACTTTTGTATGTATTTCCGATTAGAAAAATGACAAATATTTGACAAAAACTTCAATAAATTGACGAAAATCTGTAGTTTATAATAAAATTCCAATCCTTTTGACATAAGAAGAGATTTAATCATTTCTTTTGAAAAATTGTTGAATGAATTCAAATAAAATATTTACTGATATTCTAAAAATATATTTGAATTTATTGTAAGTTTAGATATGAAAGTGTGAAATGAGTTATATTTGAAAACATAAATACACAGAATTTTAGTCTAAAAATATGAAATCCAGAATTAATTCATAAAAAGATTATTAATCTTTTTTTTAAACACAAATAAACTGAAATCCTTTGGAAATTCAAACCATTTTAGGATTATTTAATAAAAATTGTGTGACTTAACATCTGGGCTTAAATAAACTAGTTGAAACTTGAATTAGTTCAGCAAATGTCGATTTGTTTAGACTTTTTTCAATGACTCGAATTGTCATATAATAGAGAAAACTAATCGCAAGAATTTTCAGCCAAATTCACAACAAATTCACGGCTAATATGAGGCTCAGTAACAGATATATGAGAAGATTTACCTTCAATTCAATGTCTATCGCGACAGCAATTTGTCGTCTGATTTGTTTGTTGGCATAGCTTTGAGAAAGTCTTGAGAATGAGCTCTAGTTATCAGTTAATAAAGTTTTTCTACATCAGGATATCCTTGAACTCAATGTGCAGCTTATGTTTACCTATAGATTCCCTACGAATAGGAATACCACACAAAATGAAAACCAAAATACTACCAAAAATCTAATTAATTGAGTAAAATATTGAACAAAGAGATTGAAAATGTCTTCAATAAGTCATTTGTTTGGTCTGAAAACTTTTGTAACTTTGAGAAACTGCTATCCGTTGACCAAATACTGCTTCAAATATCACACAATAAGTGGAGTCTATGGCTATAAACCCAAACAAAATCAAATTAGTGGTGAGAAGAGTGCCATTAAGAAGAATTGTGAAGTCAGTGCAGATATACTTCAATTAGTTAATGCATTTCGATTGAGAGGCCATTTGTTAAGTCGATTGGATCCGCTTCGTCTGACTCAACCCGAGAGCAGTGATGCCCTCGAAATAGATCTCAATTATTATGCGATAAATCACTCACTGATTGATCCAAAAACAGTTGTGAATATCGATCGGAATGAGTGTACCGTCAAAGAGATGGTAAACTTTTTAATGGATACCTATTGCGGAAACATATGCATAGAGTTCATGCACTTGACTGATGCCAACGAACGCATTTGGATCGCAAACAAATGGGAAGATCTCATTACAAACACTTCATTCACTTTTGCTGACAAAAAACGTTTGGCGTCTGATTTGCTTAAGTCTCAACTTTTGGATCAATTTCTGTCTAAAAAATTTTCTTCAGTCAAACGATACGGCGGTGAAGGCTCTGAGTCTATGATATCGTTCTTCGAACACATATTCCGTGCGAGTGTTGAGCACAACATATCTGATATCATTATAGGAATGCCTCACAGGGGAAGACTCAATCTGTTGGCCAATTCCCTTGACTTCCCTCCAGTTCTCTTATTCCAGAAAATGTTAGGAAAACCTGAATTTGATTTGAGTAAAGCTAACGGCTTTACCGGTGATGTACTCTCACATATGTTTACATCAATTGACAGACAAATCGGTGAAAAATCAGTTCACGTAATACTTCTCCCAAACCCCTCACACTTAGAGGCAATAAGTCCTGTAGTTTGTGGTAAAGCCAGAGGAAAGGCTATGACAAAAAGGGTCGGACCGTATGGTGATGGCAATAAGATATCACCAATTCTTCCCATTCAAGTTCATGGCGACGCAGCCTTCACTGGACAGGGAATTATTATGGAAACCCTCGCGATGTTAAATGTTCCGCACTATTCAGTCGACGGTTCTATTCATTTAATAGTCAATAACCAAATCGGTTACACAACTCCGGGTCAGATAACTCACGGCAGGGCTTCGCGATATTCTAGTGATGCTCTAAAAGCAGTTGACTGTCCCTGTGTTCACGTGAACGGTGAGGACCCGGAGAGTGTTGTCAAAGCGACTCAATTCGCTCTCGATTACAGACAAACATTTGGTAAAGACATTGCCATAGACTTAGTCTGTTATCGTCAGTGGGGGCACAACGAGTTGGATGACCCGACTTATACTAATCCTGTTATGTATTCCAATATAAAATCACGTGATATGACTATACCTCAGAAGTACGCAAAACAAGTGCTCAATAGTGACGAACAGAAGCTATTAGTCGAAGAATATTCTGATTTTTTGAATAAACACTTCAAAGACATTAATACTTATAAACCGCTTAACAATAACTTTAAAGGGGTTTGGAGTCAAATAAGTCAGGCCTCAAATAATGTGTTCACTAATTGGGATACGAGTGTCGATCCCAGCCTTTTAGCCTATATTTGCCAAAAATCTATCGAAATTCCCGAAGAATTCAATTTACACTCAAATCTTAATAAAGTTCTGAAGGAAAGACTGAATCGAGTGGAGGAAGGGCTCAAAATTGATTGGGCAACCGCTGAGGCACTGGCCTTCGGGTCATTACTATACCAGGGCTTTAATGTAAGGATCTCTGGTCAGGACGTCGGCAGAGGTATATAAATGTGTTTTTAAAAATTGTCAAAAACCTAATAATTGTCTAAATTTAAGGGACATTCAGTCAAAGACACGTTATGTTTGTCGACCAAAAAACTGGAGATATTTATATTCCATTAAATAGATTAACGAAACCTCAAAACGCTTTCATAGAAGTTTGCAATTCTATTCTGAGCGAAGAATCAGTTCTGGTAATCAATTATCAAATGTTTTTAGATTTTCTTAAAAACTTCTTCATTTCAAATATTGTTTTCTTTTTTTTTGACAAAAGGGCTACGAATACGGTCTGAGTATTGATAGTCCCAACCATTTGGTCGTATGGGAGGCACAGTTCGGGGACTTTTTCAATGGCGCGCAAATCATTTTCGATGCTTTCCTCTCTTCAGGAGAGACTAAATGGGGTCTGTCCTCAGCGCTCACTATTCTCTTACCACACGGTTATGATGGCGCCGGTATTGTCGAAGAATGAATCAAATATAAGATAATATTAATTACTTTTGAATTCAAAGGACCGGAACACTCTTCGTGTCGTATCGAAAGATTCCTACAAATGAGTGATTCTAAAGAGGATGACATCGATTCTGATAACATAAACTGGTCAATAGCTAACCCGAGTACACCCTCACAATACTTCCATTTACTTCGGCGACAAATGATTCGTAATTACAGAAAACCCTTAATAGTGGCCACACCTAAGATATTATTACGACACCCGTCCTGTGTGTCCTCAATCACCGAATTTTCGAATAATTCGTATTTCAAATCAGTATTAAGTGATCCCAAAGCGACTAACGATTCGCAGATAAAAAGAGTTGTCTTCTGTTCGGGAAAACATTTCTATACTTTGGATAAAGAGAGGGAAGAGAAGGGAATAAAAGACATCGCTTTTATTCGATTGGAAGAGTTGTGTCCCTTTCCGGCCAAACAATTATCAAAACAATTGTCTAAATATAAATCAGCCAAAGGTTTGTCACTTTTGGTCTATTATTGAATTAAATTAAGATTTCCTCTGATTTGGTAATAGAATGGATTTGGAGTCAAGAGGAACACCAGAATATGGGCGCCTGGAGTTTCGTGAGGACTCGTTTCCAGGATATACTCAATTTGAAAGTAAGTCAATATCAGTGATAATCAAATTTACACAAAATTATGCTATAAATTGATTAATAAAAATGTCATTCCCTTTAAGCTTCAATATGTGGGTCGACCTCCTCTTTCGACTCCTGCCGTAGGGATCGGAGAACTACACAAAAAAGAAATCGAAGACATACTCCAAAAGACACTAAAGACTTACAAAACGTGATAAAAGAGTATTAAAATGAGTCAAAATTTTTTGTAAAAATTGCAGTTTTAATGACTAATTAGTTATAATTACTTAAAATTTTTGATGTTTTATATAAAGGGCTAACAATATCTCAAACAGTTTTGCGTTTTTACACAATTATTCTGATTATGTGTTTCCACTGAAATGTTTGGTTCACTGAAAATAAGCCAAAACCTCATTATAACGACTGTTGACAACAGCACCGATCGATTCCACTCAAACTGATTCCCAAATTGAAATTCTGTTCTCAAATCACAATTATTTGATTTGAATAATCGATGGACTGATTATAGAGAGGTTTTCACTTATTTTTTGAATAATAGACAGATATTTGAGTCAATGACGGAATGCAAAAACTCTTCATTGTTTACAATATTTGTTAACAAGTCTTCAAATTCGTTAATAAAACAAATTAAAGACTTATTAATAACTTTTAAATACAATTATAGAAAAAAAACCAATATTTGGAGTAAACCTTAAAATTCTTTATTAATTGAGCAAAAAATGGGACGAATTTTCGTCGATTACTGTATTATAGAATTGCATTCATTTGATGGCAAAACAAATTTTTGGAGCGTTTATGACAATCACAGAAGAGCTCCACTTCTCGATTACAAATTAATTCATTGATTTGTTCCATAAGTCTGTCGGTTATTATCGGGAAATATAATACAAAAGAATAAATACTAAAAATTTCAGTTTAAGTGCATTAAATGTTTTGTGCTGAAGAGGTTGTCCTCCAATTGGCACCCTTTCATCCAATTGGCACTCAATGGCCACAAAATTTCATTATTCAGACAAAAAAAGCGACGGATTATCTCTTTTTCTTATAAATAAGTGATTTTTTGAATTAAAATTATATATCAAATGATTATTTAAAAATATAAATAGAATTAAACGGAAAAAAATATGAATATTAATGTAAATTATATTAATTGAAGGTTTAATTTGAGCGAAAAATCAGAAAATTTAGTAAAAAGTCGGGAAAACTAATAATAAATGCTTTAAAAAGGTTTGGCTCTAAAACAAGACTCAGATTGTCTTCGGAAGAGAAACGAAACTCATTTCTATTTATATCAATAATTATTCGTCTTTTGTTTGAAACTATATTTTCGTTAAATAATCCTTTTTTTGATTAGAATTGAAATGAAATGAATATTTTTGTAGAAAAGTTTTAGTGTTGGCACAACTGTACGAGCGATTAGTGTTAATGGCATTTGAATTGGCGTTTGAAAGATGTGCCCAATGGTTATGGCTATGGATATGAGAGAAAGTGGGACTCAGAGCCACTTTAACCCTAAAGAGAGTGTCAGAGGAGTAGACTCTGTCGTCTGTGCCTTCCATTAAGGGCTATAGTGAGGAAAGATAACAGGAATGACGATAAGATTGAGTTAAGTGTTTAGTTGAGTGAGAAGAGTGAGACACCGGACCTGAGTTCGGGAATGTCGACCGACTGCCCGGATCGCGACTCAATTGGATGCCCGGCACCGAAAACACAGAATCAGTGTCTTTTAAAAGATGTATTTGTGGACCTAATGCGTGGAAGTAGTGGTGTCTCATCGATTCGCTTGCGGTCATCCGTGCCTTTGGCTCATACTATGAGAGCATAAAATATTATTTCATTAATAATCAAATTCTGATTAATTGGAAAATTATGCCAAAAGTGATTAAAATAATAGCATTTTATGTATTCGACACATATTTTATGTGACATCAAATGAATAATAAGTTTTCAGTTCATCCAAAGGATTGAAATATCAATTCATATATAAAAATATGAGAATAAACCTATAATTAGTGCTAAACTCAAACATATTTTAAAGCCATTATAACAACTAATTCTGTCAGAGGTCTGCATTAAATCTGTTGAAGAGCTAATAGTTTTGCAAAAGTATTCCATACCCTCAGGAATCTCATTAAGAGATCCATTCCTTCGGAGTCAAGTCGAGGCACTCGATTGAAAAGTGATTCGGACTCGTATTCGGGAAAATTAAATGATAGGAACTCTTCTTTTTTGGTGATTCCCTTCCATTTACGTTCGGTAGGAGTGCCTAACGTTCGGAATATGAGGTGCAACTCGTCCTCAACTGTTGAACCGGGAAATAGTGGCCGACCGCTGGCCATCTCGAAGAATATACAGCCGACGCCCCACATGTCTATCGATGTGGTATATTCTGTGGAACCCAAGAGAACGTCTGGAGGTCTATACCAGAGCGTTACCACTTCGTTGGAGTAGGTTTTTGTTGGCACTGAACCAATATTTCGCAAAACCATTAAATTAAATAAAAACTTATTTGTGAAGGACTGGTACCTGACTTGGCTCGGGCTAACCCAAAGTCTGCTAACTTGAGTTCTCCCCTCTCATTGATGAGCAAATTCTGAGGTTTCAAATCCCTGTGAAGTATACGTCTCTTATGGCAATAGTTGAGTCCTCTCAACAGTTGGAACAAAAATATCTATCAATTAAATTAAATTCAAACAAATTATCGATTAATACGACGACAATAAACGAGCAAATTATTGAAACACTCAATAAATACCTTAACGTTATTCATATTCATAATGTTATTGCAGTCATCCATATATTGCTTTAAATCTTTTTCCTGACGAAGAATAACATAAAAACATTAAATAAATAAACATTTGTTGAGAAAAATGAGAATAAATGCAAACAAAACAAATGAAAACAACGAAAAACTCACTAAATATTCGAAAACTAGAGTCAAAGACTTATCCGTGTGAACGATGTCGTGAAGGGTCACTATATTGTTGTGCTTCAGGTCTCGAAGGAGTGATACTGAAGACAATAATAAACAAAACTCTTTCTTATTATTACATAATTAATGTTTTATTGATATTTGATTAATACCTTTAATCACAATATTTCATGTCATGAGTCATAAGACTTAATTAAATCATAAGAGACTATAATTTTCATGTAATAAATGTTTAGTTTATTCTCCGATACCAACAAAAACATGAAATATAAGAATCCCTTCAAAACAAACTAATCATTACATATAAATCCCTTTTAATACTTTCAATATTATTTTCACCACTAATTCAATGATTTGGGACTAAATTTCTCAATAATTTCTCATAAAATATATTAAATGAGTGAACACTAAATGTGTTGAATCTATAAATCAATAGTTATTTTGATCTATCGATTCAATGATCTTAAGCTTTGAGGAAAAACAAAATCATTACTCAAAAGTATGTCATATTCTGTGCATTATTTGTCATTTTATTATTTATTTTTAATAATAAAAATGAAGTCTAGACTCAAAGGTTTGCCAATAATTGGAACGAAATGATCAAAAAATATATTTTGAGTCAATCGTAACAAATGGTATGCCTTTAATGAAACATAAATTTTGTGATTTGTTTGAACCGAAAATATATGAAAACAAAACTTGTTGTCAGAGCACAGCACAAATGTGGCCCAAAGTGAAAGGGATGACAACAATTTAGAACAAATATAACGATTAATAAATGAAAAGTGAGTCATGACTTGCCTTCTCTGATGGCAGTACAGGGCGCTCCCTCTTCGTGCTCGAGTCGGATCTCTTTGAGAGCAACCAAATTGTCGGTTAACCTACTTTTGCCTTTGAAGACAGTGGCGTAAGTGCCCTAAAACAAGGATCGGATATTGATTTCCAATTAGTCTAACAAATGGTTGTTATTATATAGTTTGTGAGTACTTCTCCCAATTTGTCTAATTTGGTATACGTTTCCATTTTTCCGAAACCGATTTCATTCTATAATTTAGTCAAATCCAGAGTCAATCAGATATCACTTGAAGGGATCAGACAGGAAGGCATACCAATGACTGTCTCCTCATTTGACGAGTGAGCGGTCCTTCGGGTGTTGGACTTAATGACTGTTTTGCGAGAAAGCTTTCTGGGAGTTGTAAGTCTGCGGGCAGTGATAGTCTTTTGCTTATGTCCTGAGCGTTGACGGCTCTCCGGGACCGATGTGTTCGCATCCGAACGTTACCCACATTTCCATTACTTATATAATGCGTTCCATTGTTTTTAGTGATCGGAGAAATCACTTCATCGGAAGCACCGGACGCCTCCTCACTCTCACCGTCGGACCCAATTCGAGGCAATTCGTGGACAACGCCTTTAAAAGCAAAAGCGATAATAAATTATTAATGAAATGCATTTGACTTTTAAAAGAATCGCTCGAAAGGGAAGCCATTGATTGGATACGACAGTAATCGATAGAAAAATGAAAATAAAAAAGTGATTTGTGAGACATATATAGGGAATGGCATCAAATAAGGATAAGCTGTGCTCTGGGAGCACACAGAGAGCAACATCCTCGCAATGGTAACCATAACAACCAGGATAAAAGTTCATCTTCTCTTTTGATCAATACTGTAATTCTCAACACAATTCCTTCCTTGTTATCACTGCAATGGCATTAAAAAGAGAGCACACCATACAATACCATACCATACCAGTGCTCTATAGATGTTAAATGTTTGGTGAAATAGGAACAGATCGAAGAGATTTACCAGAGAATGAAAAATCTGGAGATATGTTCCTTCAACTGGAAGTCATATTCAGAGAATTGTGAGCTCAGGGCTGATAAATGTGAACCGAAAAGACTACAAAACATTTGGGAAGAGTTCCTTTTAGTCGCATTCAAATGACATATGAATGCCATTCCTTTTTCATTCTATATCTTTCTGAGCGAACAATAATTTTATAGCGAATTATCATTTGTTATGATATCACTATTGTTGTGATATTAGGAAAGGGTTGCCATCGAAGGGAACAAAAGCATAGTTTGTAAAACCGATAGACAATAAAACGGTCAGTTCTTCTCTCATTGATATTAGAGTTAATAAAATAAAATAATTGATTGTAAGGGAAGGGAAGGCGTGACACCAAAGCAACTCAAATGTGTGACACAAACGTTAACCGAATACCTCATAAAAGATTAATCGAAAAATTTTATGATTACATAAAGTGTTGATTCATTGAAATATTGCCCCAATTCTAGTCGTCTTTAATACTCTTTACTACAAAATAATTCAATTCTGAGGTTATATTGGATAACAAAACTGTTTTTCAAATTAAACATCAGATCCTTTCGTATATCTTATCGACAAAAGTATTAAATCTTTTATAAGTTCTGCCAATCTTTGAATTATTAATCAAAACATAAAAATATACATAAATTTAAAATAAGTTCAATACATAAGCAAAATATTACACAAAATCAAATACATATTCAATTAATTAAGAGATTTGAGCAAAATATTCAATATTTCAATATTTAGTGAATCATTTGTAGTGCAGCGAAAATATTTGCACAGACTTTGCGATTATTATTAACATCAGAACCGAAACAAAGAATAAATTATGTCTAAGAGTATGGGAAACAAAAGTGCATTTAATTATTAGTCTAAACACTTGACTCTTGAATTTGGAAACAAATGGCATCGCAATCAGTATTAGAAGAAGAAGTGGTTAACAACTATTTATAGCCCGAAAGCAGTTCACAACTCAAACCAATTTTCTGGTGACAGTGAAAGCGTTACTAATGAATAGCAAATGCGATCATAAAAACACATTAAACAGAGACTAACACTAATTTGTAATATAGAAAAACGATATCAAATAAGGAATAAAATGACTGAAAAAATAAACAACAATCCAATGAATACAACGGAAAGACTTAATTGAAAAATAATTGCTAGCATTCAATGAATGATTGAAGGCAAGGGAGAGGAAAGGGAGGGAGGGATAGCCACCATCAACGCTACCGAGTGTTCATCAGAAGCGGGTTCTGGTTTTCAGAGTGTTTTCAATCGTTTATATAAAAGTCTATAACTTTCGGTGAGTGAGAGTCTCAGCCTTGGCTTAAATATGTATTAATACAGGAGAGGGGGATGTGTTGGTTGGGCTTTAAAATAGAAAACACTGAAAAATAGCACAAAAACACAAAACAGACTCACAGAGCACAGGGAGGCCTATGTTAAGAACACACTGTCAGCTGTCAATAGTCAAGCGATGGATGAGTTTTGAGCAAAATTTCTATTTCTATTCATAATATTAATAGACTTTGTTTTAGGATTTGTATCTAAAATATTGTGAATCATATGAAACTCATATCAAACCAAACTTTTTTTTGTCGCAAAGATTGGAGTATTAGAGGTAAACATTAAACAGGAAAATGTTTTATCAGAAAAAGCATTACTTCTTATTTTGAATTGAATTGAGACACGAATTGAATTTCATATTGAAATCAATGTTAAGTAAAATCACTATAAATGACAAAAATCGTAACGAATTCACTGAATATGAATCGGTTGTGAAGACACTTAAAGTTCATTACATTTGTCGAGATTTCTGTCAATTTAAGGCATTTTAGTCAACATTTTCCTCAACTCTTAAAAAAGTAAAAAATCTTTTGAACGGAAAACAAACAAAAAAATGATTCATTCGTTCATTGAATACAGTTATGGAAACGATAGGATCGATAACAGGAGAGACCAGTTATGCCATCAGTTATTGGGTTAAGACTTAGCCTGATATAAATTTATTAAATAAAATCAATACTCACTCAAACTCTTTGAGTTCTTCATAACATTCTTCCTCTTTGTGTGTGAATTGTTGGTCAAACCAAGAGATGAGAACCAATTGGTTAAACTTAATTTATGACTATTTATATTAAAATTGCCAAAAGTTGAACTCTTGTGCAATAATTTAATATCCATTCCATCAAATCTATGGATATTATCAATCGATTTGATGAAAATTCAATTAAATTGAGGCAAAAATTAATTTATTATTTATTAAAAAAAACTAAAATTACATAAACCTTAACACTAAGGCATACATAAGGAGTGTTGTGTTGTGTTATCAAAGAAGTGTCTCTTGTGTTGACTCAAAGTTGACTCAAACAGAGTCTAAATGTTTATATGACTCATATAAATGTCCGTAAAGCGCATCGTAGGGACCGTTTCCTTATAGACAACCTGTTATACAACAAAAACACACAATTCGTGACCTATTGTGGCGCCGACTCTCGGCTCACGATTTCCATTAAGTTTGAAGTCATGACAACACATAACAAACAATAATAAAACAATTTTTATTTTCAAATCAAAAGTAAGTATTGAATTAAAATAAAACCAAAAGTTCTTAAAAGTATTGAAAAGTATTTAAATCTATTGAAATGTCTTTGAATTTAGTTTCCATTGAAATATTGGTGGATATACTTGTTGTAGGAGTACTTGACTCTGAAGCCATCAAATGTGAGGAATCGTTTGGCCTTTACGCTCGAAAGAGTGATCCGAAGATTTTTAGGCAATTCTTCTTTAGTGATGTACTTCTCTGGCAAGTAATTACATTTATACATAGACACCGATAGGAGAGAGTCCGGCGCTTTCCGGGCCTTTTCCACGACTGCATCGAAAGTACATTTTGTCAATTCATGACATTTGTCGAGAACTAAATGACAGAGACTTTCCATTCTTTCCAAGTTTTCAACGAAACAGTTGTCCTGGAGTTTTGTGCACTCAGTTAAGTCCAAATAAGACAATCGTTTACAACGAGTCAACCCTTCGATAGTCGGATATTCGACGCGAGAGATGTGCTTCAGTTGGAGTCTCTCCAGAAGAGGCCAATACTCGCCGATGAGTGACAACTCATTCTCATGTATTTGTGCGAAATGAGTGCCGCTATCGATAGCAAAAGATTTGATGAGAGGACAGCCTTGAAATATGTCCATCAAAGGGATCGGAACCCGAGCTATGTTTGACCCAAACTTCAAGTGACGCAAATTCTCAAGTCTTGAGATCTGTTGGAGACCTTTAGTCGAGAAGTGGTTTGCATTTTGTTGATGAGAAGCACTCAACTCAAGAATTTCGAGATTTTTGAAGGCACTGCACATCAGATCGAAGGCGTTGTCATCGAAAAACACTTCGAGTCTCAAACACTTAATTTGATCGAAATTCGAGTCACAGTTCAAAACTTTTGTCATATAATTGAGGCTCAGTTTAGGGCAGTTCCTGATGTCGATCCTTTCAATGGATTTCATTTCACTCATTGGTATTACATTTAAGTCTTTTTGGGTGATGTTTGTCGAGTTGGCGACCAATGTCTGCAACGATTTCTTCTTTACAATCATTTTATAGATTTCTTGGTTTACTTCCGCCGAAGAGAGGATCAAATGCTTGAGATTCTTGAGATGAGCCGACATGTGTTTGGCACTCAATACTTGGCATTCAGTCAAATCCAAATGCAATAAATTTGGACACATTTTGGTCACCAATAGATCCGTTTCTTCATCGATAGTCAATCGGAATAATCGCAAACATCTTAACGACGAAAAGATTGGCGACAACTCAGACAATGACTGCAAGACTTCGGACAAAGAGTTGTTATCTTTGAGATCAATACAATATTTGTCCAAATCTGTCAAATGATCGCATAATTGACAGCAGTCTTCGTGTGAACCAAATCTTCCTTTCGATTGGTCGGCACTGAACCACAAGAACTCTTGACTCGCAATCAATTCACAAATTTTAGTCTTGAATTGAGGCCACATTTCGCTTAGTATCAGAAGATCTGTGACTCGGAATTGTTTGAGCAGTAATTCGATCTCTTTGTCGACCAGAAGAGTGGTTGGACTCAAATCCGGCAAATATTCCGTTTTATTATTCAATAGGTTTTGTCTGAAAACCGTTTGTTTGTCTTCGAGTGACTCCTCATCAAAGATATCGATATATTTGACGAGAATTAAGTGATTGCTCTTCTTTGAGGGTAACTTTTGTTCCATCAAAGAGTCGATGTCTAAGTGTTTTGCATCTCTTTTCAGGAGTTTTGGATCCGAATCGAGTGACTCCTTGTCGTGTGACTCCTCTTCGAGTCTCTCCTCATTTTGATGGTTTGTGGCACTATTTGTGTCACCACTTGTCTTAGTTATCAAACCGAGTGATGTTCGGAATACACTACGGATACCATCACTCAATCGTTGAGCCATTATTTTACTTTTAATTGGTTTTGTCTTAAGATTTGATGAAATCGTTTTCAATATTCAACAGAATATGTGTTCGAAAATAATAATTGAAAATCGAATGGAAAACGAGATTTCATTCATTGAATTGTTAATTGATTTCTGAATTATTAAAACTTTTTGTTTTGATATTTATTTGCAGTTATTTTCAATAAATAGAAATTTTTGGCAAAATATTTGTTTAAATTATTATTTAATGAGAAAACAAATGAAAAGAATTTGAAGTATAAAACAGAATAACATGAAAATTGTTGATTTCATTCATTGGTTTTCAATAATTTTTTTCTATAGATTTTTTTAAACTCAATTAAAACTCACTTTAATTCAATTCATTTAACAAAATTAGATTTGATTTGAAATTATTTTGATTAAAACATTGACTTTCTTTGATATTTTGTGTAAAATTTTTTGAATAATATTTTAGGAATAATAATATCTGAAGAAAAGCTGAGAAAATATAATCACAAACTGTAATCTGAAATTCATTAGTAGTTTGAGGGGTATATAAAGGACTGGATTTTTACTAATTGGCAAGTTGCTAGAAGGTGTTCAATTTTTTTCAGTCGATTTTGTAGATATTAATTTGAGTTGAGAAACTGAAATATATAGAAATGGTAAAGTTCCCCCTCCCAAAAAAAATCTCAGACTTATTATTAACAACTAAACTGAAATCAATTTATTTGTTTCTATGCAATAACTGAAACTTTTTTATAATAAAGTTTTATACGAATCAAATCATTGATCAAAATGTTTAAAATGTCTCTAAATTTGATATCATTTCCAAAGTCGAAGAAATTGATTAAAATCTCTTTAATATTGTTTTCATTAATTATTTTATTTATTTATTTGAATATCTTTTCTGTCGAGTCTTTGATAGGACGACATTCTCGTTGGGAAACCAAAATCAAAGACAATTATCATTTGGCAATCGATGGTCACAAATCTCACAACAGTTCCTCTTATTTGGTGTTTACCTCAAACTGTCAGATCATTCGATGGCCGACATTCGACTTCGATGTTATACCCCTATATGAGAACAGATCCGGTGATAAAATTGAGTGCTATTCTGATATCGAGAATTGGGTTTCAATCGAAAGACAAAACTATAGTTACATTCAAATCAAAAACCTAACGAATAGACAAATAGAGTGTATCTCAAGAAGTATTCAACGATTGGATTCAAATTCAAAGAGCCTTAAAATCGATAACATTATCGCAATTATCTCGAATTTACCGCCGAATATACTCAACATTTCTTCTCCAAACCATTTCCCAAATTCAAGTGTAGTAGAGGTTAACTGTTGGGTCAAAGGACTGCATAAGAAGTTCAAAAAAGTGATTCCTCTGATACCAGAGCTCGAAGATAGTCAACCGAAACAATCAAACGATAATTTGCCGAATATATTGTTCATTGGTTTGGATTCAATTTCTCGAATGAATTTTGAGAGACATTTCCCGATTACCACCGATTTGTTGGCAAAACACAACTTCTATACGATGTATGGCTATAACAAAGTGGCGGACAATACATTTGTCAACTTAACACCACTCCTGACCGGACACTATCTTAAAGATCTCTGGAATGAGACGCTTAAGTACAACACGTTTTTAAATTATTTCCCATTCATTTGGAAGGAATACCATAAGAAGGGCTATAAAACCCTTTTGATGGAAGACTTTCCGACTGAAGCCACTTTCAATTATCTGAAGATCGGGTTTAAAGAGCCGCCGACTGACTACTATTTACGTCCATTCAGTATTGCTATCGACAGAGAGAGGGGAGAAAAAGATTACTGTTATTTGGATAAATCTGAGACTGAGGTATACTTTCAATACGTTTATGATTTTGTCAGAGCTATGGATGAAAGACAACAGAAGTACTTTGCGTTCACTTTTCTGGGGCTCTTGAGTCATGATCTTCTGAACGAAGCCGGTTTGGCCGACCCTCTCGTCGCACATCTATTCAAAAAGCTATTCGATGGGAACCTAATGTCGAACACAATTTTGATTTTCTTTTCAGATCACGGAATACGTGTCGGTCCCATTAGGGAAACCCTTTCCGGAAAATTCGAGGAAAGGCTACCTTTTATGCATATATTTTTGCCCGAAGTCTGGAGAAACAAAAACTTAACCATAAATGAGAACCGATTGACAACTCCTTTCGATATTCACGCGACTCTCACTCATATAATCAGAGGAGAGCCCGACTATAGCCTCAAACATGGATTGTCTTTATTTGAAGAAATACCAGAAACGAGAAGTTGTGCCGATATTCCAATAGAAGAGCACTGGTGTTCCTGTCAGACCAGTCAACCCGTCCCTCAAAGCAATTTAGCAAAAATGGAAGGAATGTCTCATTTCATTGTCCAAAGTATTAACAATTTATTGGAGTCCAATAATTATAGCCAACTGTGCGCTCGTCTGACACTAAATCAAACGATATCTGCGTTTGAGATGCAATTCAATGACAAAGCGTTTCGGTTTAAGTTTCACGTCAATGATGTCATCAAAACTAAAGTAATTTTTCGACACTTCCAACCAAATACAGTCCACTACTACTTAATAACCATTTCTGTTGATCCGAGCGATGCCTTATTGGAAGCGACAGTACTTATAAGAGAAGACTCACAACAGATGCAAATCATTGGCGAAGTCTCACGAATCAACTCTTATGGAAATCAATCCGTTTGTATTGACAACCAATTCATGAGACGATACTGTTTAACCTTTCATCAAATGTATTGCTTTTCTTTTCAAAAATATATTGAATTTTTATAAATTTAAATCAAAAACTGAATTATATTTCTATGAAATGTCATTAAATAATAAGTTTAAAAATAGAGTTGTTTTGAGTTTTGATTAATTTCATACAATTAATGATTTAAATAGTATTTTCATTAGAATTGAAGGCACGACAGGTGTAGGCGTTTATTCAGTTTTAATGCACATAAAGAGTGAAAGCAATTAAATTCTGGTTTTTAGAAAAATTCATCAAAAATAATGAGAATAATGTTAACAAAGATTCGGAGAAATTTAATTCAATTAATTGTTTTTGTCAATTATGTCATACAATATATAAAATATATTAAAAATTTATCACTTTTTTCGATGAATTTTATGACTTTTATTTCATTTGAATTGAATCTTACATAAGAATTATCCCAAATATTTGAAAAATTATTATTGAACTCAATAAGAATTTTTGTGGTATTCCTAACAATAAATTAATTTCAATTCTTTGGTATAAAAGCAATTCCATGGAAACAAGTGGTTTGCACTGAGAATGAGGGTTCGGTTCACTTCTTCTCCCGATTTATTATTTCAATCCAAAGAAATACCTAAACATCAATCAAATGGTGTTTTGTGAACAGATAGCAGACCTCAGATCAGAGAATAGGCGCTCAAACAAAAATTTTATGAAATTATTAGTTTTTCTCTATATTACGATCTTATTCTGTGTTCAATAGAAATGAGTTTCTTTGAAATATAAACTTTCATTTGACTCAAGTTTATCAAAGATTTTATATTATACTTTTATATTATTATTTGACTTTTGAAATAAAATAAACGAAATTTATTTATTCAAATTTATATTAAAATATTACGCCTACCATTTTGCAAGATGATTTAGCTTAGATGAAGAACCCCTATATTTCCCTTTAATGGGAATTCTTATCATTCGATATTTATTCGACAAAAATCATAAGATTTCAGTTGAATTCTTTTGAGACTATTTTTCATTGATTTTGTGAGAAATGTTCAATCGGTAGACCCTTTTCTTGAAAGGTCTGACTGAGTGTTCCCAAGAGTCTCAACGGAATTATTGCCAAATAATGACTGAATAATGATTTCTCTGAATTAATAACAACTCATATTTCGAGAGACGACAACTGATCTAAGATTATATCGAAATAATTGATAAATATATAGATATATAGATCTCCATAAATGAGGAATCATTTAGCAAAGAGTTGAGCGAAGAGTCAAATAAATTGAGGAAAAGCCCAATGCATAAGAGCACCGGTAATAACAGTGGTTCTCTCCATATAGATAAGTATGGTTTGGTTGTCACATACATCTGACAAATTTTCTTGTGATTAATGAGAGCTCACAGTTGTTCTCATATAGAATATACTTATATTCTGACCTTTCGGTTAACTCGAGTCCAGCCCAACGTCTCTGTACTTCAAACGACGAGTGTTTTTACCGTTGAATCGCTTTGAGAGACACAACACAATATATTCTTTATGATTATGTGAGGCATACCTATCAATAAGATTCTGTCGCTATTCTTCTGTATTAGTTATCAATGTATGTAAGCCTTGGACTCAAATGCCAAACAAAAATAAGTTGAACTCTTCTTAAGTCAAATTATTATTCACTTCTAATGGCATTTGTTATCCAAATAATAGTAAAGATATTTTTTGGACCCAAGTGTTTATATTCGGTTCAAACTTGATTATTAAGGCACTTATGAATTGGCATTAATTCAATTTGAATGAAAACAATATACAAAATAAACATAAATTTTATCAGAAAATTCATTAAACACATGAGACGAATAAGTTTTGTCCTTAAGTTAAGTACCCCTCAAGTAATATAAGATACGAACTTTTCTTCTAATTTTTCAAACTCTTAGCTATGAATTGTTTATAAGAGTTGAAGAACTTATAAGAAATTGAAAAACTTTTAGAAAATATTTTTTTGTTTTTAAGTGAATCAGTTCTGAGTCGTGAAGAATATATGACTTTCTTTTCACAATTGATTTATATCAACAATAGTATGGCAAAAGTTAAGCCAAAATGTTATCTTCACTGCAATACTCAATATATGTTGCATATGATTTAGAATAATTTCATATGAAATTGATTTTATCTAGATTAGTCTCAATTAAATTCAAAATTATATAATTTTAATCATTGTCTAGGTGATTGTCAACACTCACTTTTATTAAAATTGATTTTTCAATTATTTAAATCTAATTAATTATGAGATTCTTATTAGTGAATTAAATGTTGAAATGAGACAATCATTTATGAAATCGAGTGGATATTGACTATATTCAGGTGAAAATAATATTTCATTTTGAAGAGAAAAACATAAAAAAGTGAATCTCTTGGGGACTGGGCTATAGTGGAGTCAAATGAAAGCCAAACTATAATATAAATGCAATCGCAAAGTCGTATAAAAAAACTGTTGACAACAAAAATCAATAAAAAGCTCAACTCTTAGAAACAGAAATACATATAATACTTATTGAAGTCTATCTATTGTAGTATTGCTTAACAAGTTTAGAGTAATAAATCTAAAAATATGATCTCTATCTCATCCCAAACCCATCCTAGAGATGCCTTTCAACACATTTTCATTGAATATATATTTTTAGGGAAACCCAACAGAATTGGATTCAATAACTTTTAGTGAAGAAATCATCACTTGATTTGAATATATGTATTAATGTTTGCATTTGAGTCAATGCTTTCAATATATTATAAAACCAAATGAAATATTATGACGACTTTCGTGCCATTGAAACGTTTGCTAACTATTTGAAGACTATTTCTAAACTTGTTATACAAACAAAACGCTATATATTGTGAAAAAGGCTTTATTTGAAACACTTCTCTGTCGTATCTGAAAAAGTCTTTGAAATAGTAATGAATTCAAATATCTTTAGATTCATTGAAAGTAATATTAGACTAAAGGTATTGTCTACTTTTTCCTATGAATTTTTATGAATAAAAGACATTGTATTTTATTATTGAAAAATATGAGTTTTTAGAAAAATTGAAACCTTTTAGGAATTGCATATATTTTGAAATACTCATCACTTCCACAATGAGTTGAATGCCTCAGGAATTCTATTCGAGTTAACTCTTATGTGCACTGATTTAGGATCATATGACGTATACATAAGTTTTAAGTTCAGTTTTTTTTATTATTTTTATTATTAATGATATTAAGTCTAATGTAATTATGACACAAGACTTGTCATTAGAAATGAATAGTTGGTCTTCTCTTCAGTCAAACATCATTCACGTGTTTAAATAGAAATAGAAATGATGTGAAACTCATGACTCATGACTCAGTTTATTCAAAAATTAATCACAAGTTTTTTCTTTTCAAAAATAATTCAAACGACACTTATTCACAATAATTCATATTTATTCGGACTCTTTTAATACTTTAAAATGAGACAATGACATTCAATTTAATGCTTCTTTTGTAAAACACTAGGTATTTATTTGGAAATATATAGTTTTTGATTATCTAATTGAAGGCACACTTAACAAGATTGTTGTAAGACCTTTCCCTCTGAAATCTTATTGCAAGAGTTATGCCATTAATTGTTGAATTGATTTACATTTACCCAAAATGTTTGCGCCAAAAGTCATTCAAATTAAATGACATTTCTCTGAAGGCATCGAAAAATAATTTCATCCAAAATGCATGAATGAGAAGAGGGATAGGAAGACAAGGGAGAGGGAGAGCTAAGATGTAACTGAATTTGTAAGAAATAAAATTCCAGTCGAATGAGTATTTTTAATCTAAACGATTTGTCGGCAATGGGTGTAGTAATGGGATGTCAGCTACAAATTCATCCAAAAGACAAAATAGAGAGAAAACGAATCTAACAAATGAAATAAACTACCGCTCCTTCATATTAGCGGCAAAACATCCCAGATATAAAGTAAAGGTCACATAAATTATTTAAATTCAAACCATAATATTGATGATAACAAAAAGTCTTCACTAAAATTACGCTTAACTATATATTATGATCAAATTTATACGAATATTATGATCGGAATCGTTTGATAAATGTTTGAAAAAGTACTCAGAATTTATTTGACCTAAAACTAAAGTCATATAATATATAAGAAAAACTAATTCAAGCGAATGATATATATTTTTTGTTTAGCATTCGTCTGTTATTTACTTAAAATATTTTTTTCCTGCGATTTATTGAACTGAAAAACAGAATATAATTATATATATTTTATATACACTTATAGTATAGTATCAGATATTTTATTTGAATTTGAAAACTATTACGAAATATATATAAAAAATATAAATCAATTTTCAGACAAACTTATGACTTGTAATATGAATAAAGATTAATGTGTTTTGAAAATATTTGGCGAAAAAAGTCTTATAATTTAATAAATTTAAATAAAATTTTTGGCTTTACTTTAATTTTTGAGAAACAGAGAATAATTATACGACTCGTCTCCAAATTGATTACTCTTTTCAAATGTATAAATACTGTTCAAACTTTTGGCAATCATTATCATTATGTGAGTTAAAGGACAGACATTCAATGGGACAGACATTCAATGGGATTATGGAATAAAAGTTGAGATAATTAGTTGAATCGCTTTGAAAGCACGAAAATTAAGCAAAAGATATCCATAGATAACATAGATATCCATTCAATGAGTAATATCATTAAAAAACGAATCAATAAAAACTAGTAATATTTTTGTTTGACTTTTATTTGTCTAAATTCACTCATTTCTAAACAAATCAATTGTCAACAGAACTGTTGAAAAGTTTTTTTTTTGTCGAAAGTAAATCCAATTTTGATTCCAAACAAAATAATTATTTTATAAGCATTTCTTTTGTTAAAATTCAAATTTTTGTCATCAGTTTCACAAATAATTCATTTGATTTTCATTTGACATTTAAATACATTAAAATACATTTTATTTTGACACAAAATGTTATATAATGTGACTCTCGATGTCTGACATAAGCAGCAAATAATCACTTTCTTTAGTGATTAACACAGAGACAGACAAATAGACCTAATGATGATGTCTTCATAACTAACATAAACATCATATTTAAAGCTATTATTTTAAAAACTTTTCATAACTAATAATTGATAAGATTTTTAATGATTGCAATTAGTGTTTGAATTAAATTCAGAAAAATAACAAAAGGTTTTGTGTGAAAGCAGTAATTATTTAGAGGACCATGATATCACCCATGCTATCATGATATGTTAATAAATTATGCTCATACACTACAATGTAAATAATTTAGATTATTCTAGCTCGAATAACTTCTTCATAATTCAAGCTGAAATAGTGTAGATTAATGAGCAAGTTTGTCATCGATTAAACCATATAATAATAACTCTATTCTTATATTAATATCTGACACAAAGAGTTGAATTCAAACACAATTAATATTCGGATGAAATCCATTTCAGCGCATCTTTCATACGACAGTTCAATGTTACTCAGAATCTCTGTTTTGCTTGTTTTGTGCCAAAAGGATGGAGGCATTGAAGGCAACATTCCAAGAGTCATATAAAAAATTATCGCTATTTTATTGCTTACAAATAATTGAAGACAAAAGAAGTTTAGACTATATATGAAATTAACACTTTTTTAGACCCTTTTTGATGATCAGTGGTTTAGAGGACAGACAACGCAAACTCAACTCATGTGCTGTTACTGATCGGTGAGCACTACAGCAGTATTATTATAGAACAGGTTTGGGCTTCTGTTACACTATTTTGTTAACATTTGTAATGTAAAGAACGCTTTAATAGTGTTCGGTATTAACTGTGCGCCCAATGGTTAGACTCTCGTCTTATTACGAACTGACAATAAATTTTTTCTGAAAATGTGTGTTTCAGTGACAATACCACCAAATATTAGTGATAAGGAATTCATAAATTCAAAGGACAGCCATTCAACAGTTGGTATGTTTGCAACAAATTCTTAGCTCTTTTTATCTAAGAGTTTAACTTTTTATCGCAAATCAAATCCTTATGAGTCGGATATCAATTAAAGTTTGTGAACTGAAGTCCATTTCGAGTGTTTTTTAAAGTCATATTAAGTGTTCACAGAATGAGTTAAACTCTTCAATGTTTTCCTAAATGTCGAGAACTTGAATCCCAACCCAAATTATAATAGAGATGTCTCTTTGGAGCGAAACAGAGCCGTCAAATGCGATTTAATCCGAATTAATCATTTGTTGAGTCCTTTACTAATTTATTGAAAGCCTTAATGAATAAATAAATCCCTAAACAAACAAATTGTTTCTATTGTTTTGATTAAAAGATAAATAAATTAAAAGTTGAAAAATAATTGATTATTGAAACCAATGTTTGCCGTAAAAAGTCATTTCAATGGGAGTCACAAATGATATCAAATCGATAAACAATTGATATTAAATGAAAACAATATTGTCCATGATCTATTTCATGATGTATTTCATATATCAATTTAATGGAAATTTAATTGACTTTTTTCATAAATAAATTCTATTACTTTTTAATAAAAATTCAATATTTGATTATAAATTGTTGTGAGTTTAGTTGAGTTGCTGTGGAGTGCTGTCCGACCACTACTATAATTGATATTTGATGTTATCGTTTGTCTGAAGAAATGAAATTTTTTTTTATGTTTGCATAGAATAACATATTTTTTGAGTAAAAAACATCAATTATTTATAAAAACCCAAAAAAAACATTTCAATTTTTACATGACTTCAATTGCGTGCATTGTTTTCAAAAAACATTTTCACCAAGAATCTATTTTGGACGAAGTTTCCAAACGTAGATATATTAAATAAAATGCTAATGATCCATGTTGATCTTACTTATCTCAATTAATTATAGAGTTCAAATCAAATGACTATTTACTGTATTTTAAAAAAAACTTTTATCAATATTTAAATAAAGTTTTGATTCGTTGCAAAAACTTTTTCATTTAATTTATTCAAAAGATTTTCACTTCTATTGATTGAAAAATATTTGAAACAATTGAGTCAATAGTTTTTTATTTTCCCAAAAGATTTTTGAGAAATCAAATTTTCTTTTATCCAACACTTAATTTTAATGAGAATACAGACCTACCCGTCCTCTAATGTGTTCTTCCATAGACATAAAGTAATGTATATATGGCCTCAAATCTCAAACGTCTAAAACAGATATCATTTCATCTTTTAATGACTCTTTTTATTATTAATTTAATGGTAGACCAGATCTAACACTTCATCCACTTTTCCCATTCTTTTAGTCTATTTTTAAACCTTTATTTCAAATCCTAGTCTTGACTTGAGATGGAAATAGCATTTCATTACTTAATGCAAACTTTTTGTTGAATTATAATTACTATTAATGTGAAAATTATTCACAAAATACAAATGTATGCAAATATTGTAGACTTTCAAGGAATGTGTATCTGATATGAATTCAAAACTATTTATCTCTGTTTAGCACTTCATTTAAATTAATGAAATCCTCTATTAATCCAAAACTCTTTACAATTATCTATGATTTCATTTGTGTCTCAAGTATTTGATTCTTAAAAGTCTTTAGTTTTTCAGTTCAAAGACAATAATCATTTAGAGTTTGGATAAAATCTCTGCAAATCAACAAAACTTTAATTGACTTTATCTCTATTTATCTCTTCCTTGAATCGGAGACCTCATTCCAAGAATAGTTTTTTCTCTGAACTCATCCTCTAATCGCTTACTCTTTTTCACATTCAGGCAAACGATTGAATTGCTGTAAAAATTGAGAGAAATGTTATTTTGTTGGATAATCAAAATGTATTGAAATAGGAACAAGATGAAATTTACATTTAATCTGTTGAAATACTTCAGTTGTGTAACGTTTCATAAGAATTGAGATTTATTTTCCAATTCAATGAATAGATTTTCAAAAGAAATGGATAATGAAATACAAGGTGTATATCACAAGAAGACTAAATGTTCAGATTATTGCCTAAAGTATTCATCTTTTAATTCAAAATTCAGTTGAATTTACAAAACATATCCAATTATTTTCATTCGACTTAATATAAATGTAATATAATTTTCTAAGAGATTTGTGTTCAAAACAATTTGTTTATCGAAAACTTTGAATTTTTATTTTATTTTTTTTATATAAATTTTAACAACATTTGGCTTAAAACAGTTTTTGTGAGACTTTTCAGACAATCCTCTCATCAAATACTAGTAGATGTGTTTCGAGTGGTTTTCAACACAAACTGATCGACAAAAAAAAGTTTAAATTTTTCTTTTGTCAAAATGTCTTTCAATAGATTCAATGTTTTTGATGACTAAAAGTACTGAAAAAATATCTGCAAATAAAATGACGATTCAAACAATGATTCAAACATTGATTTAAACAAAAACGTGTAAAACATTTTAAGAGCTTTTATCGCATTTTTATGTCGATTCCAATGATTTTTATGACACATAACCAGATTTCAATGAATTCTTCCATCGATTGGATGAATGATTTTTCAAATTATCCGAATCATCGGTTCAATGCATATCTAGAAAATTCGTAACATTTCTAATAAGTCGAACGTTTTTACAGGAAATTATATGTCTCTATATTAGAGACCATTTCAAGTAAATATTATTACGAAATCATATTTAATAATATTTTCAGTTAAGAACAAAATGTAAAAATTGCATTCAATTTCAGACTCAGATCTTATTATTATTTTTTGAATGTTTCTATTGTACTACCGAGGGAGAAAGTAAATTAGCTTGCAATGTTGAGATCAATTTTTTCTATCGATTAGTTCCCCCAAAACCAGCAATTTATTGGAAAATTGAAGCATTATTGTTACCAAGTATAATATGATATGAATTTTAAACCAAAATTTATTTTTTGCTTCTCTCCAATCGTTTGAGTCTTTTATTCCCAAATTTGATATTCTTTGAGAAGTTTTCCAAAAAACGAATCAAATCTTAGAATAACTTTCTTCGAGTGAATCAATATTTTTGGGCTAAAAGTCTTGATTTCAATGATTTTATGGGTATTTATGGGACTTATTATGGCTTTCATTGTTGACAACAAAATGTTTGTATACTATGTTTTGAACCCAAAAAACAAAACCTAAAGAAAGTTTCACTAAATTAATGAAAGATGAGATCAAATTTAATTCCTTACCATTTATTAATCGTTATTTAAGAGTCTCTTTGATCTTATTTTGTCATTAGTTTTGTTTTCACCAAAATTTTCTTTGTTTTAGAGAAAGGTTTGAATTAATTAAACAGAATTTGATGTCTTTTCTATTGATTTTCATGTCTTCAGAATTTGAAGAGATTTCAATGCCTTCGTAAGAGTAAAAAATTTGGTAATCATTCAATTACTATGTTTTACACAAAAATTACCTCTCATATCATGTTTCATTAAATTGCTAGTTTCATCTTGCAACAAATCAAGTTCTCCTATATATGGAAAATCCCTTATATTTTTGAACTGATTTTTTAGTACCACGAGTACTAATAAATTGATACGTGAATTCGACTTATCAGATTACCGGGACATTTTTGCGAAAGTTCTTTGAAAACATATAAATTAAGCTTGATAAAAGTATAGCTATATCTAGCATAGAATATAATGATTTATCCATAGAATCCATAGAATCTTGATATGAATTTTTGCGGATAACGAGGTCTCAAAATAGAAACGGATTATCATTTGTCAGAACTGCATAACTGATGATTAGAGGGAAAGACAGAAGTTCTCCATTCAATCAACGCTTCAATGCTTTCGAAAGAAAAATATTAATTTTGACAAAAAGAGAGAATTAAGTTATTGTCTGAAACACCAAAAGCTTTCAAAGCTATCGGAATATCTTATTATATGAATAAAAATCTAAAGAACCCATTATTTTGCGAAAAAAGTGTATTTTGTTTTTTTTTTTTGAAACTCATCTAAACTTGAGATGTTTCGGCTGAAAATAAGTATCAATTTGCAAATGTCAGCCTTAATGCTATTTTTCAGTTAATCATAATTTGTATTTCCATTGAATTAATCTTTAGTTTCAAACTCTGATGAAAAGAAAACTTCAAAACTGTTTGATATAAACAAAAATCATTAGAGAAATGAATAATTAAATGCCATTTAAATATTAAAAGTATTAATAATTAATCATTTAATTAAATATTCGAATATCTTGGATAAACAAGTTTTGATATTTTTATTAATTTCTAAATGATTTCAAAAATAAATTTTATAATTAAATTATTCTAAAAATAAAATATGTATTCATTCTGAGCCTAAAAGGGATATTTTGTGAAATCCCCTTGAATTTCAAGCTGTCGTTATTCCAAACTGAATCATGGTCATTCAATCCACATTTCAAGCTATGAGCAAATACTTCGAAACATTCAATTTCAACAAAATTTAATCAAATATGAAGTGAAAGTGTATTCAACATAAGAGAGGATCACTTTCTTTACTTTTTTTTGAAACATTGAAATTAATTTTGAGTTTTGAAAAACATTTATTCATAAGACTTCTAAAGAGTGGAAATAAATTTATTTATACGAAAAGTAGAGTTCAGTTCAGTTTATATAAGTTATAAATATTTGTTTTACTTTTGCAATGGATTTAAAAATGATTATTTTTTTCTTAAATTATTTATTTGGAGAGAATTTTCACAAATATTTGAAGAAAGAAATGAAGTGATCGATAGCAGAGACAGTCATACATTATATTTCTAAGCAAATTATCAATATATCTAGGTAAATAAATCAAAACAATCATCGATTCATTTACTTAGTATTGAGTGATGTAATATAAATCTCAATCTAAAGTAGTTTTTAATTTGTTTAAAATAGTAACTAGGAATAATTCAAATGCATTACTTTGCGAAACGAAAAGTGATTTTAACAAAAAAGTTTCGATTTTCTCATTAGTCGTGTAATTAATATGAGTTTATTCTCAAAACGTTGAAATCATTTACCAAATAATAACTCATTTTGATATCCTTTATATAATTGTCAGAAAATTCTTTTGAAATTTTCATTTTTCCTCAATTAATGTCTAAATTAATGTAAATTTTTGGTCTAATAATTAGTTTCAAAGATATGAAGTCTTTGAAAAATATTTATGTTTTCATATAATTATTTTGCCGTTAATTTGGTTAAATATAAAACAAAATTTGGATTATTGTATAAACTTTGAAATTCTTTAATAAGATTTCAGATGAATTTATACCTAGGTATTCTACCTTTTCCATTAAAAAATTGAATTGAAAATCTTTTTCTGCAATTTCTATAATTAGTTTTTATACTAAATATTGAAAATAATTTGAGATTTAATTGAATTTGAGTTCTTTCAGAATAAAATTAGTTTACAAAAAACTCATTAAAAAAATCAAATATTTTGACATTTTTTGCTTTACTTCAAGTTTTCAATTAAACACTGAAAAGAGAGATTAGTTTTGAAAGAATATTCCATTTATAAGCTGTAAGTCAATATATGATCTTGATAACATATAATTAGGGATTGCTTTCGAGCCAATTAATCGAACAATAATTGATTCATGCAATATAATGTAATTGCAACTTGGTAATGACGATAACTTAAACTCTAAACCGATGTATATTTAAGCCTTGATTAATCTAAAATGAAATCAGTTTTTGAGAGGAAAGTAATAAATGTCTTATAATTAGTGATATTTGTCACTATTCTATTGAAATTGAAATGAATGTTAGCTCTCAAAAAAAATACAAACCCTGTGCCCATCCCTTCAAGTTTTTTTCTTGAAGACAAAATGAAAATATATTTATCTATTTATTCCTCGCATTTGTATTCATAGAGAAAATACATTAAAAGTGAAATATTATATAAATCTATTAAAAAATGATGTTATCATATAATGAAACCCAAAATTATTTCTTTTCAAAAGAGTCTATTATAAGAGTATATTATATTCAAACCTTTTTTAGAAAAGAAATATTTGAAAATGAACTCAATTTTTCAATAGACTTTTCTCAGTAAACTACCCACGCTTCAATTATCCCTAGATCAACTTATATTTCATCGAAAATCTTTGTGAATGTTCAAGATAAATAAGATCTTTCAGATAATTTGGTTTTTGATAGCTGTAAATCAGTGCTTATGTCATCCAAGCGATGTTATCCAGTTATTTCTGAAATTGGATGGAAAACTTTGACCATTTTTCAAATCCTTGTTTTGCAATAACATTTGAAAATTGAAAATCTTTTCATGTGTTTAATCGAAATCAATTGGATTTAGTTTGAAATTTAAGTGTTTATTAACGCATCAAATATTAGGAAATAAAGTCTAGATTTTTCCTCAAATTCATTGATATGTTTAAAATATATTTTTGGGTTCGAAATGAGTTGAAACAAATTAATTAAATCAAAAGAAATTTGAATAAATTTCAGACCAAAAGTGAATTTATTATTAAATATTCTTATATTCAGCGAAAAATTAATGGAAATTATTTGAGGAAAAGATTTCAGCATTCGATCAATAATTGTATTCAACAGTTATTTATAATTAAATATATAAAACTGAAGCATAAAATCGTTTCAATAAATTATTTTATCATTTTTGAGAATTCAATGCAAAAGTGACGCTCTTCAGGAAAAGGAGATAATTGGAGTCCTTTTGTTTGTTCATCGCTTATGGCATTGAATGGCAATAACTTTTGTTCCTTTCATTTCAATAGTGAAATACCATTTGATTTCTGGTCTCTGGTATTGGTTTTAATTTTGTCTCTCAGTTTCCATACGTTTTGTTTCATTACTGTATTCATCACAAACTCATTTCCGATTCAATCCCAGAATCCAATGCTTTCTTTATTCGCCTTTTATTTTATGCTTTCAATGATTTCAAAGCTTTTTATTTTGATTTCATGAGCTCTTCGTCTTTGCGTTAATTATGCCATCAGTAGGAAAACGGCACAAAATTTTGCTTAAATTTCTTTCAATATATTTTTTATGTCTTCCCCTTTAAATCAACAGAAACTCAGTTGTAATATATTTTTAATTTTCTCGGTTTTAGTCAAATGAGGATTTGTTTAAATCAAATGAGTTTTCGCTTGAATTTCAGATTCCAACGCAATCTTTAGGTGTATTTGAATGCAATTCTGGGAAACGTAACTCAGAATTAGTTCTTCTCATCTTTTGATCAGTCGAGTGAATGATGGGTCGATTATTCCGACATTAGTTTGACTGAAAGTAAACAAACTATTAATAACTGAACATTGATTTACATCTAATTTTAGATATGCTTTTTGATTGCACTTCAAAACAGGGCTGTTATCTCTAATAAGATTTATTCAAAGTGCAGATTATTTTCTAGTGATCGCAATCTATTCATCCCTTATAGTCGTAGTTTAGGAGTCCTCTCACTCTCTGGAGTACATCAAAAGTTTGTCAAATAAATCGTTGAGAAATTGACAGCTTATCTCAACATCTCATATATTGAATTAATTTTCTTTTTCAATAAATTCCATAAAAATATTCAATAAATAATCTTGCTAATTCTTTTCTATTATAAATCATTGTTTGTGTAAATCTTGATCCCTATTCTATTGTGAAACTCACGAATCACTCGAAATAATTGAATTCAATTAAATTTATTTGTTTTGTGAAATGGATTTCATTGCTATACCATTGCTATACATCAAATATAGACCAAATGATTACAAAACTGTGAGACCTATTGGTATGTAATCCCAACTTAAGCACTCATTTTGATCAAAGTCTTCCGTGTCTTTGAACCGATGGAAAAGTCATTAAAAATAAAAACATTTACTCAAAAAAAGTGTTTGAAATGTTTGAGAGTTAAGGCACAGCATTTGAAGTGACAACAGGTCCTGAAAAACAATTAGATTTTCTTCGTTTCTGTTGAGTATCCGCTAATAATTGGATCCCAATTTCGTAACTGTTTTCGTCGATTCCTTTCTTTTTTGGTTGAGTTGGGCTTCAATTTGATGAACAGAAAAATAATTTAAAATAGTTAGTCGTCAAAAACAAATGAAACAAATATTGAAAAATATAAAATTCATTATATTATTGTCGAAAAACATTTGCTTTTCACTAATGAATGACAATTTGTTTTATTGAAATCGTTGTCTAACAGAAAAGTGCACTGAATTCCGGGGTTTAACTGCTTTTCTATTTGAAACAAAACAAAACAAAAAACATTAGACTTGAGCCAACACTGGAATAATGTTTGGCTATCAGTGATATAAAAACAATAATAGCGGTAATAAATAATTCAAATCAATAATGTATTTGTGTTTCATTTAATTCAAGTTCAATCTATGGCTGCAATAGTGGGCAATAGTTTGGCTGTCGAGGCATCAGTTATGCAAAGATATTGAGTCTGTATTTTGGCTCAAATGAAAGTCTAGTCAATGCTCTGCCATTACTTCTAATAGAAAACGTGTATATCTTATGATAGACTTATAGACAAAAATCATAATATTATCGGATTTTCTATGAATTAGAGTTCAGTCACATTAGCCTAACTATGATAGCACTGGTATATAGTTATGACTTTTTCCAGTTTTATTTGTTTTGTTCAAAATGAAAGCCCTGTTTCCAACTCAACATCTAATAGTTATTTCATTTTCGTTGATAACAATTTTTAAAGCGACGAATCATTTGTACGAATGCTTTGAATGACTTTTAGAGAAAGACATGTAAATGGCATTCACGGCACTATCGACAACAGAGACAAACAGCTCCTGACTATCGATCTGTTTATGGATAAAGAATTGTATGAATTCTGTTTCCTCTGGGAATCCACACATTATTCGCAATTCTTTGATACTTTCAATTCATTCTAAAATTGTTGAACAAATTGTTTGTTTAGATTTGATTTTATATATATCTTACATTGAATTCAATGCAATTGATACCTGTGCTAAACGAAACTCAATTAAAGTCCCGAATATATAAAAAAAGATTACAAGCATTGTGTCGGTTAACGAAAAGCATTTATTTTTATAAATTATTCAAAACACAAATCAATAGAAATAAGTTATAAAATCTTAATTCAATTTTGAAAATATTAATTCAAATGCATGTGTCGACTGTTATATACGTGGGTTAACTTTTATGCTGTTCTACAACTGTTACTCATTTCATATCTGTTGGGTTTGTTGTGAATTATTGAACACTAAACCAAATTAGGTTTCACTCCAACAGAATACTCACGTTTTTGACCCAAACAACAATTTATCCCAAAATTTCGTATTCAAAAGGTTTCTTTGATTTGACTGATAACCGCTAAAATTTAAATCAACTTGATCAATTATTTCTGACGATTATTTCCAGAAAAGGTCAAATATTAGATTCAAAGAATCCAAGAATCTATTTAATGACTCATTTGATTCAAACAAATATTGGGATCAATTTATTGCAGAACTCAACAAAAAATGACACAAAATTTATTAGTTGTAAAGTCTATTATTTCATATCAAGTAATAAATATTAAGTTTTATTTTATTTTAATTTCTCTCACATTAAACTGATTCCGACCCAAAAGTGTAATATATTTTGACAACAATTCTGTTGCTAATAAAAAATTAAATATTTATATGAATTATGAATAAAATAAAATAAAATTTTCAATTTATTTGTTACAGAAAATGACGAGTAAAGGGAGAAATCGGACAAATTCTGTATAAATGTGACAAAAAATGATGAATTTGTGTAAATCCGGGATAAGTGCCCGGACTAAGTCTCTCAGAGAAAAATTCAGTCGAAACAGAAGTTATTCTGAGCTATCCTTCAAAGACTCGTCCGCCTCCTCTACTCCTACTGGAGAGGCCCCTCCGTTTAGAAATGGGGGACGACAGCACTCAAGAAGTTATGCGCCAATGCTACCCGAACAGGTACATTTACATTCATTTAATTCATTTCTTCAATTTATTTGACATTTAAAAGGATTTGGAATTATTTTAGTCCTCTTTTATGACAACATTCGAGGAATTAATTATAATTTTTTTCAAAAGAAGAGATAATTCATATCATTATAGAGTATGACATAAATAAGTTTTTAATCTCTTTTGTATAGCCTTTTACTCTTGGATGAACTAGATCATTTTAAATACATACAAAAATTGATAAATCTGAAATTTCCAGGACATAAAAGGACTCAATGTTTGCACTTTTCAATTGCATATCAGAATTGAATCAAAAAATCGATTCTCACATCAGTTGAGAGCTTTATATTTAAAATTATTGAAAGTTTTTGATTTAAAATCAATATTTAATTTATGAAATATTGAGATCCGGGCAAAAAGTTGGACAAAACACTGATTCCTTTAATACAAAGGATTAAATAAATAGTGGGAATGGAGTAAAGGGTTGTTTATATTCAAAAACATCGCACAAATAAATTGATTCAATTTGTTTGAGTCACATATTTATTTCAGAATCTCTGAATTTATTTCAAAATTTGTTTTTATTTTCTAAAATATCTTCAATTTATTTATCCATTTGAGAGTAAAGTCAGTGAAATGATTAACAATTTGTTGCTTACATTGAAAGAGAGATGAAAAGATATGATGAGATTTATAGCGATATTAGTTTCGCAGAGAATCTCTAAAAGCAATAACTCTATTATTTCCGATATATTTGACAAAAGTTTAATTAATGGTTTGAAGGGCCGACAGAATAGTGCGGATGCCATAAGAGTGACGAACATTCCCGGAGAACAGATATCAAACTCTTATAACATATTACCAGAAGAGGCCTATTGTAGCGCTTTAGACATCAACAGCAGTGACGACGGGCCACGTTTCCCGTGGCAGTGCGATGTCGCCATTCAATGCGATTTAGTTGCCGCCAATACCAGTGCAAAGACATATAAAACAGGAAATCAATTGAGTCATATCACTGCGACATTAACGCCAGACCAAACAAAAGCCACAAAACAGGAGAAAATTGTATCCGGTATTCGCTTTTGGAAGAGCTCTTCAATTCTGGGCTCAAATAATAGCGAAGAAATTAAAAAACAGTCGCAACAGAAGAAGCAGTCGCACCAAAAATCAGTCCTCCAAAGGGCAGCTTCTTTTGATTCGCGCGGATATTCCCGATTAATACAGACTTCTTCACCAAATTCGCCGACTCTGTCCACTGATAATGTCGGGCCTCATCTGTATGTTCCCCATCACATACAAACACTCACTCCAAGCCAAGAATCATCTCTATCGGGGTCTCGAGAAGGGACACCACCTCCACACAGAAAGGACCGTCGAAAAAGTTCGGGCACTACTTCCGCCCCTAACTCTCGCAGTGGAACACCGCCATTGACACCGCCTTATACTTCATATCGAGGTAACACTTTGAATGCCAACAGACATGTATTTAATTTTATTTAAATCAATTGAATATTCCTTAATCTAGGTATTTGTTCCCAACCCGTGAGTAGAAAGTTTAGTAGTGAGAGAAGAAGACTATGTTATGTCAAAAAACAGGCCAACTCTGCACCCGATTCCTTTGAGAATGACTCTCGACCTCAGGTTAGCGTTAATTCAAATATATTTTTCAAAATATAATTGAATTTTGTTTTGGCTTTAAGTCAAATATAATTTGTTGCGAAATAAGAGAAAATTAATTAAAATTAGAAATAATTAATGAAATGATTTTCCAATTATGCAAAACATTAGTCGCCCGAAAAACATTATAAGCCCAGCGTTGAAGTCTTCACATTTGATACAATGCACAGGTATTAAGAGTCTATACATTAAAGAAATAGTAAAACTGAATTAATTGTGCTCTCTCTCCAATCATCTCTTCAATCTCTGTGTGATACAAGACTTTTAGACCTATCTCTTCGCGCGACTCAAGAATCCAAAGATCTCTTGCAAAAGCCTTTATTACTGGATATACCAACAGCTGGAGGTAAGCGCTCAACAAATGATTCAATCATCCAAACCATTATATAGTTTGCACTCGAGATCAGTCTATTTCACTCTCATAACGACTTTTGATAAATGATTTTCTTCCGTTTTATGCCATAAGAGCTAAAAGTTGTCTTAAGGAGAACCCAATAATATTCTTGTGAACAGAATTTCAAAAAAAATTTACATAATTATTATGATAAGCATTTGGGGCTCAACTCTACTTATTATGATAATAATCTGGATCTCACGAAGAACTCTATTTTCAAATAAGTTGAAATAATTGGCATTTTTGCCAAAAATCAAAATTTTAATTTTCGTTTCCAACGGAGTGTTAACTAAAAAATAAATCTAAAAAATAATTTCACGAAAAGTCATTAAATTTCAAACAATTTATGCCTCATATGAACAATGAATGAATTGATTAGTTTTAGTGAACAAACTCTAAGTCAAACTCCATCTGAATTGAAATAAAGGCATAAAATAATCTGAATTCAGACAAAAATGTTTTTAGAATTATTAGAAAGGATACACTAGGTCATCTCTAAAAATGCTGACCATGCTCAAAATTTAAAAGAACTAAACAAATATTTTAATAACATTTTGTTTAATTTGAATTCAAGACTGAATATAATCTGAATTCACACAGAATTTCATATTTGGTTATGAATTGAGATAACAATTATTCAAAAAACATAATAAATGATCTGAACTATGATTACTATCGTAACACATGTTTAATAATAAAAATAAAAGTGGTATTAAATTTTTGTAAAATTTTTTTCATTGACGGCTGCAAACTGTTATTCTGTGCTAATGTTTGTATCAAATAATAGATAATTGAAATAATTTTACGCATATTTGGAAGTAAATTGAGACAATCTAGATTATAGAACATTCTGGTACATAATATGTCAACTTTGATAGACGAGGACAACATATTCGAGGAAAAGTACAATAAAAGTCAAAAAGTATTAAATTAAATAAAATGTTGAAAAGAAAAGTTAGAAAAACAAAGGTTTCAAATATTTTTGAACCCACACCTCGTCTAATGTGTTTGAAACATATGAAAATAGACAGCAATTGGGCCTCAGAGGTAAGGGTCTTAGACCAATATTCTTAATTCAAAAGAAACTGATCGGGGTATTCTTAAGACGGTTCTAAAGTAAATGGGACGTCGTTTATGTTGAGTGCTTTCAGCGTTTGTTTATGAGATTCTTGTGTTGAGATTCTGTAATAAGAAATAACTCTTTTCTTTCCATAGGACTGAGTGTTTCTAAGGAGTCTGTACCGCACGGATACATGAGTTTGCCCTCACCTAATGTTCAGCCAGAGGTAAGACTTATTTGACTAACTCTTCCAAAACACATTACAACAGTTTTTATGGATATTTATTCTGATAAACGATTTACTGATTTATTGGACCTTTAAATGCGATGAAAGACCTGAAAAGTATAATATCTTTTATATTTGAGTTATAAGTGTTTTCCAAAAATAATCCCTTCGAGTGTCAGTCGAGTGTCTATTCGATAGACTTCTAACAAAACGATCTTTTCTTTCCTTTCGGTTATAAATAAATTCAGAAAAATCGTTGAAATTCTTCTAAAAGACTATTTTGTTCATCAATTTTGATATCAAACTAAAAATTTCTCAAAAGTTGAAAAACATTTAAATCGAAAGCTTTTAATGTTTTACTTTAAAAATAAAATGAAAAATATTTTATTGAACATTGAATTTGACATTAAATTTGAATTTTCGGAAGACTTTCGGAACTCGATTCCAAAACTTAGCTTTAATTTTAGGTCTTTTCAAATGTTTTCGATTTCTTTGAATCAAAATTCTTGAAAATTTGAGAATTAGATGACTTTCAGACATAAGGCTTATTATTCTCTTAACAAAAGAATTAAATTACTTTTTGAAAAAAGTTTAAATCAAAGCTCAAAAACAATTCTTTTGAAATTTAAACCCTTTTTATATTCCGGTTCTGTTTTTATGAATTTAAATTGAAATTCTGTTTTAAAATAAGAAGTCAAACACCAAAACCAGAAGACAATACTTTTTTGCTTTAAAAATAAAATTCATTAAAAATTTTCATCAAATTCTAAAGAATCCAAAACTAAAGACTAATTTTATTCAATTCAATATTAAAGTAGTTCTTTAGACGAGAATAATATTAAACTAAACGTCAGACGATTCTTATCAGAGTATAACTGATCTGTCCTCAAGTTTTATAAATTAATACCACTTCAGTGGCAAATGATGTAAATCTTAGCAACGGGTGAACTACACCTCTTTTGTGTGCTTCAAAGGAAAGGCATAATATTGTTATAATTTTAAGCATTCACATTATCTGATGATAAATAACTACTAGAATTTTAGTGTCATTTTCCTCACTGTTTGAGCTTTAATTAAAATTATGAGTTTGGTCTCAAAGAAGTGCTATTAAGAGGAATGGGTCCACAAAAACCGATTTTTGCTTCGGATTACATTCGAGACATTCAATTGAAAGAAATGAAAACTTCGATTTTCAATAACTTTAATCATTGCGATTGCCTTAACTACAAATGGAGAGCACTTATGATTAACCTTAACCAACCAATTTGTTTCTGCTCGAACAGATTCTCTACTTTTCCAATTTATTATGCGGTCAATTATTTACATTTCTATAAAAACGTAAGTCATTACAAAAATATCAATAATTTATTATTTGATTCATGTTTTGAAAATTTATTCAATTGATAAAAATATTTCAAATTCTGATAACATTTGTGATCTGGTATTCAATGAGAAATTCTTGGCTTTTTTGACTTCACTCGTCAATCAATTTCGAATAATTTAATATTTAGTTTTCAATTCAAGTATTCATTTATTGGTTTTTTGTGCAAAACTAAGAAATGATTTGTATTTGATTTGAGTCTAAGGATTAGAAAACTCTACAAAATATATTCAGTAATATCTAGAAAATGGCTCAAAATTAATATTAATCAAAAATATTGATCAGAGAATATCTTTTGGCGAATGCGTTCACATCTAAACTCTTCTAATTTTAATCAATAGTTAATTTGAAGAAAGTTTTAAGAAGTGATTGAGTTTGAGGTCAAATCCATTATATTTCAAATGATTTTCGTGCGATTTGTTTCACATTTTGTTATCGATTTTTGGTATGACTCGATTCGGTGCAGATTTTATATTTCGGGACTTATTTTCTGTTTACTCTTTTATTTAATTTTCTTTTATATAACTGAATACCCGATTAAATAATCAATAAATGAGTTTCAAAAAAAAAAATTTACACGAATCCAAAAAATATCATTCAATTGAAATGTTATATAAAAAAAACTCTCATTTATTCGGATATTAAGAGAGGATTGAATAAATATCAGGCATATGACTAAAGGTGGTAACCCTCTCCTCGATTACCAATATTATCATAAATTTATTATCTTATCATTTCATTAGTATTACTCGAATGAGTATTAATCAAACTAAAAGTCATTAATCTTGTTCAATAAAAAAAATTGTATCAAATGTAATAATCCTAAAGGAAAGGGTTGAATGGTTTAAGTTAGTGACCCCTTTATTGTTGTCATTCTCAACACACATTTGATGTGAAGTGTTTTGTCTCAAAAGTAATACAAATGTTTCGATTATGTAATGAATATGAGATTCAGTGAAGCAGTGGTTTAGTCGGCGAACGACAGACAGAACCCCAAATCTATTCCACAAATTCTGAATATTAGGTCACGAATGCGGTTAGTCCTGAGTCATCATTGCGTTTGATTGTGTCCTATTGTGTCCAATAAAGTCTGTCACGACATCCTCTCTCATAATTATACACCTGAGCTCAGAGATGGAGAGTACAGGCATTCAATCAATAATAACGCGATCGGTGTCACAAACATCTGTCCAAAGAAAGTAATGAATATCTTTAATGGCTTTCTTGTAACGACTCCACCCAAACCCCATTCTCAAAAACTTTTCTACTGTGAGTCAAAGTGTGAACCCTATGAGGAGACCAGGGAGTCCTCGCAGGGAGTCTTGTATTCACTTTCAAAATATATTCCCGAATCAACTCTTTTTTTATTTTGATTTTTTCGACTTATTTTTTGGTGATTTATTGGTCTTAAGATAAGTTGAGACCGACTGTCGGTTTGAGTCTCATTTGGATAAATTGGTTTTTGTGGACTTGTTTTGGTCATTCCTATCGAAGTCATATATAATGGATGCGTTTTTTGTCAACTTATCAAACTTATGAGAAGACATCCCTTTTTCGTCCTAAATATCAGACTCTTCCTGGTTTTTGCCTTATCTAAGATATGCTGAGCGAACAATACTTCCCAAACAAACTATTTGTGAAGATTGAGAGACCAACTGACGAATACATAACCGAAAGAAAAGATTTTTTTATTCAAACATTATTTTTATCAAACGTTTTGTTAGTCTAATAGACATTCAATCGGAGAGAAGTTTTATCAGAAAATCAAACGAAAAAAGGGAACAATTGTTTGAATTTATATGAAATGCGTTTATTGACTGTCAGTTTCTGTTCAATATTTTCCTTATTTTATGTGAATTTCTTAGAATTCAGTATCGATTTACTCTTTTTTTAGGGACCGGACACTAATCCTGTCTTCAAAAAACTGTCAGCACTCGGACGTAAAGGAGATGGCGTTGAAAGTGAACGCGAAGAGGAGACACTCCACGACGAACCCCCTCCTTCAGCACTGCATAGGAGGCGAGCTTTGGTTCCGCCAAAGCTTATAACAGACGGGTATGAGAGCGCCACAGATGATGTAGACCCTAACGCTCCGGCTGGGGGTCAAAACACAAATTTGTAAGTTTAAGACAATTGGATCCGACAATGGATTAACACATGTTCTGCAGTTTGGGAGAACCCGTCAGTCATAAGACCCGACGCCGAAGTTCTATAGTAGTGATACCTCCGATGCAGATCTGTCCGGGTATTGATTTCTAGCAAAATATACCCTAAAAACTGATCGGATTTTTATTTGTAATAATTTTCAGGAGATTTATTGGTTTACAGTAAAGTCTTGACTCAAAGGAACAACTTATTGGGTAAGTCTTTCCCTACTGTTACGACCCTTTTTGTCGATACTCTCTTACAAATTATGGCCATATAATGATTTCCGATAACATTTGTGTCGACCATAAGACATAATTTATCAGACAATTGGGAATTACTTTATTTGTTTGTACTCTCCTTTTGTTCAATAGATAACTTTGACGGATCGACTCAATGCCTGGCAGTCGGAGAAGGTATTCACTTTTGCTATCCATAAACTCAGCTTCAATTGACTTAATATCTCTTCCCTTTTGACCCAAACCCATAAATCTGAGCCCCAATTGTATTAGTTTTGATGTTAAGTACACTCTTTTGTCCAGTGATTAGAGAATTGCAATGAAAGCACTTAATAGAGATCGCAATCAATAACACAATTAACAGAAATTATAATTCAATTAATTAGCGTTCAATCGATTTAACGATTAGTGAATATAGACTGACATTAATATTACAGACTCGTCACGAAAAGGCACCCGATTCTCGTTCCTAAGGCTGGTAAGTGTCAAATCCAATCGGTGTTTCCCGCATGAGGTCATCAATCGTTTAATCGATATTTCTATCCCTCTCTACGGCTGACCCGAACTCTCTTCTTGTGCTGTTATTGATGTGATGTATCGGATGTACTGTCTTTGTATTTGACGACTGTTTTGGTCACTTTTGGCATTTCTGTGTCTCTCTTGCATTTCCTTCTCTGTCCGTCCATATGTGCGTCCAGTTTGACAGGTCTGGTCGGGGGAAGTCCGACTCACTCTGTGGTCTCGAGGAAGTGCTCTCTTCTCTAACGCCGTCCGTTTTCGTTGATGAACAACTCTCCAAATATAAGGTATTGCCAGCACTACCTCTTCACCAGATTCTCAAGGCTTTCATCACAAAAGGGTTTGACGTGGAATGACTTCTTGGCTCAATTCGAGGAGAGGAGAGCCTCGGGATCTTCGATGGTCTCAGGAATACGTCTGTCACAGCCTTCAAGTGAAAGCCGCCGGTCTTCTGGTCAAACAAATCTATCGATTCCAGGAAATCAGGTTACAGTTCATCCGACTTCACCCAAAAGGAAACAACTACTGAGAACTCAAACCTTCGACAGCACTCAGTCGAGTGATGCCAATGAGGACAACCAGTTGGCGATAACGGCTCACTCGACCCGCAGCCATAGTTGTGTCGCTCCCGTCAATATTGATATCAGACGCTTAAGTCGCGGACCAATAAATCAGTCGAGTCTTGAGTCGCAGGACATCACCGAAAGTTTCGATTCAACGGATCTGAACGTATCGCCCCCTCACTCATCCCTGAGCAGTGCCCGGAGTAGTATTATGATCACCCGTTCGGAGCACAAGAGAAGGGAAGCGCTTTGGGATCTCTTCCAAAGTGAGAGTGTCTTCCTTTACGACCATTTGATGGTTTTGAAGAACGTATTTATGGAACCGCTTAAGAAGATTCAGGTCGAGGGCTATGCAATGTTTGCCGAACCGGAATTGCTTTTCGGGAATCTGGACGAACTCTGTTGCGTCACTTATGCCTTCTGTAAAGAGTTTCTTAATGTAATTCTTCAGTACATGAACTCTGGCACTGAACTCAATCCCACAGAAGTCTTGATACGAATCTTTCAAAAGGTATTTAATGAGCTTAAGACTCATCTCAACTCTTTGTCAAACCATTTCTTTATCGTTATTTTCTTTGACAATAATATTCGACTTAAAGTCCAATCAATTTATTTATTCGTTTGTTGTGTTTGTTATGAACCCAGAGCTCGAAAGCGTCTTCACTGACTCAGGCCTACCATCGCTATACTCTAAACTATATCAATGCTCTCAACTATTTGGAGACACTTCGACGACAGGTCGAATTCAATGAATTTGAAAAGGTATTTATATAATCTTGCTATTTTTCACAATTATTACACTTGGATTGTATGCTTGTTATCAGCTCATAATGAGATCCCTTTTGGATAAATAATTTGAAGTTATATTTTGTAAAAATTGTTAGACTTGACTGCAATACAATTCAATGCAATACAATTAAATTGCTATCATTTATATGTTCTAAACTCGTTGTATGAGAACTCTCATCAAATTTTTACTTATTTTTTAGTATTTCCTTAAAACTATTGATAACTTATATCTTAATTTATTTGATTGAATTAATTATTTTAATTTAAATCTAGATTAATAGTTTATCCAAGTATCAAAAAGCTTATTATGGAAGGTATAGAAAATGTTAATGCTCATTTCATTATTTACTTGTCAATCGCTCTAAAAAAGTGTTTTCCGGAAATTGCAATACTTTATGACATAAATTGAATCGACTGAACAATAAATATATTTTGGATTTACTCGGAATCGATAAACACATGAAACGGCAAATCCAGGAAAAGTCAATAACAAGAATAGAATCCCGAGTTCTTATGTTTCTTATGACTACCGCTTGATTGACAAACAGTTCAATCGTTTGAGACATACAATACACACAACCTATTGATCCAATGATCGAAATACTGGACAATTGCCTCTCAATTGTGTTGACGATCGTTTCAATCAATTCTATTTAATCACATGAATGGCACAAAAATCGATCAAAAAATAATTATTTTTCAAATAATGAGTGAACTGTTAAGAGGACCATAAATTGAAATCATAATTAGATCTAAAAAAAACTTAATTGAATTGTTGACCAAAACTTCCAAACCTTCCAAAGAATTGTTTCAATTCATAGAAAGTCTGACAAAATTAGATTCAAATGAAAAACTTTTTTCTAAAACATTATTTGAATTTCAGACCAAAAGTTGATGTTTTGCATAAAATTTTCATTTTCTGATCTGTCTGTTCACTGATCCGGTATTTAATAAAATGATTTCCTTTTGTTTTATTGCATCTTTCAAGTGGTGTAATCGGGACTCCCGGTGCAAAAAACTTCAATTGACTGACTTATTGGTATCTCCGGTTCAGCACATAATGAGAGTCCCATTAATACTGAAAGACATTGAAAACCGAACGGAAGATCTCAACGAAAAAGAATGTATTTCAACGATAATAGACTCAGAAGAACACAATTTAAGGGAATTGGACGACAAAATGAAATGGCTTAAAAATTTTGAAAGGCTCTTGGAAATACAGCGCAACATTGTTTGGCCCTCTGTATTTGACCTAGACCCAAAAGTCTTCATCCCCGAAGTAAATATGTTTTTATTTTTCTTTAAAATATAATAATTAGAGTTAAGCTAATAATAATTATTTGAAGCAAGATATAACCAAGATATGATCAAACTCATCAAAACGCCCCCAAACCAAACCTATAATTAGATGTTTTTTAACAGAAATTATCGATTTTTTGTGAGACTCTATAGAATAGAATTTTGTTTTTCAAGAGAATTGCTTTTCAAAGTCAATACATTCAATGTCTGAGTCTTACATTTTTGTCTTTTTTTGTTCCCAATTTTTATTAGACTTAATGCGAATCCAAAGGAAAAGTAATTAAATGACTTTTTCGCTGATTTGACTGAAATCTAACAAAACAGTCATTATTTCAAATATATTTCTCTAAGTCTTTAATTATTTTCATCAGTCGCTGAGTTTTGGGGAGTAATGACTATTTGGAGAGAAATGAGCATCAATTTGATGATAGCATTAGATTAATCATTCAATCATTCATTTAAGAGATGTTTTCAGACAAATATTTTCCTCTTCAGTGAAATTAATTCAGATTCCGAACACGTTTTGAGAGAATTGTGTCGAAAATATTGATCATTGAATCAAAAAAGACCATAAAATTGACGGACAAACGACTTGAGAGTCAAATATGTGTTTAAAGTTATTTCACTTGAATTTAAAATCAATTGAAAAGCAATTTTTGACACAAAAAGAGGGAAAATATCTAAAAAATAGTTTATATTTTGTTGCGGAAAGAGTTCATTGAATTTCAATTAAGTGTAACATTTGTCACAAATGACTCTTTTATTGACCAGATTTTGAGGGGAGCGCTTTCGAAGCAGCCCTGCGAACGACTTATAGTCAGCCCCCGACGACAAATCATTTTGGAGGGACCCCTCCATATACTCGACAGTGGAAAGCCTATCGAAATGTATGTCATTCTGTTCGACGATATGCTTATAATAACCCGAAGAAAGAAAGGATTGCATAAAAAGGTAAGTCTCCTGAAAAGTCCAGACCAGTGCTGACCAGTACTGACCTGTACTGACCAAGCTCAAATTGCTTATCATTGCTCACCATAACTAACGGAATGTCACTTTACTGCACAGCAATCAACTCTATCAGAGAAGTGGGCCTCGACTTGCAGTAGAGGCAGTTTCACGTCTTCTCATGGGGAGGGGCTCTTCAAATATGTAGTATACAAACAGCCCCTCTCTCTCGACAGGTTCTACATCCATGATGTGGCCAACACTGAAGGCTTAGGTATGATATCATTAATCAAGTGATTAACCACTCATTTCGAAAGCGATTAATAATTGAATGTAATGTTTGTCTTAATCTTCGACAGCAACTAATCTGAAGAATGTTTTTGTATTGGTTTGTCTGAATCGGTTCCAACAAGTGGTCACTATTCACACGTTTCAGTGCTCTTCCGACAGCACTAAAGTCTGTTAACTTAAATAATAAATTGAAAAAACATTTGAATTGATATTTAATTATTCTGTGCCTCAGATTATGTGGTTATCCAAATTGAGAGACACCGCCGACAAGTGGAAGAGAACACTTCAGAACACGGTTTTCCGTAACCAACAGCGACTCAGTAGTGGTAGTGTCTCAACATCTGCCAGTTTTAGGGACAACTCGAGTACAACTCAGACCATATCTACCCGTTAACCAACTGTTAGATAATTGTTAAGCAATTGATCCGTTGATCCAAATGTCACTCCATTTTATATGTTTAATGAAACAATACTTTTAGATAAGATTTACTCCAAAACTGTGAAGAATTTCAATACGTTTTACAAATATTTATAACCAAAAAAATTCATTCACATAATTGTAGCCAAAGATAAAAACTCTTGTAAAAACTTTTTCTCAATTTCCAGTCAGTTTATAGTCAGCAAAAATAATTGGATTAAAAAAATCAATTCGAATATTTTGAGAAAATGAGCTGATAATGAGCTAGGCCATTTCAACTACCTTGTTATCATCAGAGCCGGAAAAGTGTACAAAAGTCTCTTAAAGAATAAGTTTTAGATTTTTTTAGTGAAATCTTGAGATAAATACTTAAGGGTTAGTCCTTAATAACAGGGTTAGTCAAAAATTCCTAGTTATTAACCTATAGTTTAGTTGCATTCAAATAATTAATTTGTGAAATACTTGTTATAACCCAAAACTGTGTTTCATATTCTGTCCAAATATTCGTTAATATAATTAAGTTATGAATCGATTGTAAAATAAGTAAAACAAACATTGATTTTATGTTTATATAAACGATGTTTTATACATAAATCATATAATAGTCTATATATTGCGATATTATTGTAGTTTATTATAAATGTTGGACTCATTTCAATGTAAAACATAGACCACAACAAAAAAGATCTCAATTTTAGGTTTTGGTATATTATATGACAATCTGTTCTGATGTCAACAACTCTAAGAATTTATATTTTCTACAAAAGACCAGTCATTCTAATGAAGTTTCTATCAATAAAATTGTTATTAAATTTCATTTTTTTAAACCATTTGTTCCGTAATTCGCATTCATTTCAAAACTATTAATACATTTTCAAGGAATTCATTTATTGAGAAACTATTGGATAATATTTTTGAATAAAAACATCAAATTATATAAAAAATTTAACCATTGGTTCAGATATTGATAGATGAGATGAACTCATCACTGGATCTCCTCTTTAGGACAGTCTTAAGCATTTGTCAGACCGATTACACCGCAGGCGAGTCTACAAAAAGGATTAATTTCAAGCAATCAATCAATTAATCAAAAAAAAAGATTAAAAATAAGTCATACCTTCCGCCGGCATTGCCGGTAGTTTTGCTCAACTCATGTCCGCCTTTCCCCAAATCGTCAACATTTTCGTGAACCTAAAGAATGAAAATCAATTAAATAATTAAAAATTCAATTATCGATAAAAAAAAGAGTGAATCCGATTTAACTCACGACAAGAGAGCGTCCAATAATGGAAACGTCTCCCTTCAGAGACAGAAGTTTGTCTTCAATGTTGACTTTTGCGACACCACTGGCGTCCGCCTCAATGTTACCCAAATCTCCGACGTGTCTGACAGCATCAGTGGGAGCACCATGCTCCTTTTGGTTAGGGTTGAAGTGGGGGCCAGCACTCGTACACCCATTTGTGTTGTCACCAAATTCATGGACTGATTATAAAACCAAATAAATTATCAATTTATTGAAAAATTCAAATATCCGTTCAAACCATGAAAGCCATGTTTGCCAGGAGTCAAACCAGAGACGGTTCCGGTCACCAAAACAGATGATCCCTTAATTAAAAAAAAAATCCAATCATTTATTGCATTCAATATTTGTTATCAAATAAAAGTACAGATATTTTGTAGACTTTAATTGAAATGCTTTTATCAATACTTCAATGAAATGATTACAGTATTAAACACTTAATTGAAGGACAGTCTGAAGGACAGTATAACCGTATTTGAGCACAAAAACAGACCCGTCTGTCAACAACACCGGCATCAGAGGGGAGGAGACCTTCACTTTTGAGAGGGTCCTCAGTAGGCCTCCTAAACATATCAAATCAATTGAATTTTGCGCTAGACACAATTATGATAAATTTGAACCAAGCTAACTTATCTATTACTGAATGTTTTGAAGGTAATACGGTATTTAAAGTGCAAATTAAGTGCAAATCAAATGACATTTTTTATTAGATTTCTTAGAAATATCAAATAATTACTGAAATATAAAACAAAATTAAATAAAAATTTAAATAAAACTAAAGTTTTGGTCATTTTATGTTTACTTCAATTGATTACAATTTTAATATAAAAACATTTGAATTAAATTTTGTTTGTAATCAAAAGCCGACAATAAAGAGGAGGAATATATTATTGTGTCTCACCTTTTGTTCAAACTTAACAGTTCCGGTCACTTTTGAATCTCCCTTAAGAACAACAACTCCTTTGACAGACATCTTATCGATTGATAATTAAATTTTAATTTAATTGAAATTCAAAAGCGGTTCAAATGTGAGACAAAATTCAGAGGAAATGCGTTTCGTTTGCATTCAAATCAAAAACTGAATGTTTTTGACGTTTTTTCCTCACTTTTAATCATTTGGTCTTAACTTAAGTTGAATTCTAAGCCAATAGATGTCAATATCAGAGACAGTCAAACAATAATTCATAGCATTTAAAGAATCTATTGAATTTCTATTCTGTATTTGACCTAGATGTTACCTAGATGTTACCTAGATGGGTTCGCGCGCTCAAAATTATCAATCGAATCAACTCTTTGGCTGAAAATCTAATCAAGATCTTCACTAAACTAATAAAAAAAATGAAGATCACATTACCCGAGACCTCCACTTTTTATTTATATTCAATAACTTTGACATTATCTGCGACTATAGTAACTCTAATAATAACATTAAAACTCTATGTTTGGGATATCACTGTTGGTTATGAGAAGATGTCTTCAATCAATTACTTCTTCATTGATAATCACCAGTACTTAATGACAGCGATTCTAATATTGAATGGATTTTGTGAGCAATTGTTTTATGTAAAACTTTTTCGCACTTAAATTAATTTCGATTAATAGCTCTTTTAGTGCCGAGAGTTTGTCTTGGATTTGATTTTCAACAAATATTTGTGCTCTTAATTCACGGCTCTATCAGTGGAGTGACTGTTGTATTGAGTTTAGCCCCTATTTATACGTTTGCCACAGAAGTTTGGGTTCATGACATCCCTCAGCACTTCTATTCGATTCATTGCTGGTATGGTATACTAACTGCACTACTCCTTGTTATCGAGTTTTTGTCTGCAATCGTTTACCACTCGTTATCTTTGAGTCAGAGTCCGATCGTCGAAAAGTTCAAAACATTTCCGATTTTTCATAAAAACTTAGGTTTGGCTGTCTTTGGACTCATATGTATGAGCGTTCTCTTAGGCATTAGTGAAATGAACTCAATTCATGGGTAAGACTTTAAACATACCTTGAGTTTGAACACAAAATCTAATGCAAAAACATTTGAATTTAGGGAAAAATTTCCGAATAAATACGATTTGGATATAATGTTAACTAATTTAACGGCACTCGCCGTCACTTTCTTTGGTTTATTTGTTTATTATATCATTTTTTCGCGAATACGACTCCAAACAGAAATGACTAAAATTAAAACCAAAAGACTTAACGAAAAATTAAAATTTGTGGACAGAGTTGTCGAGAAACAGCAGAAAATGAGCAAAAAATCTCAGGAATAGATTTCAATTGACTTTTAATGAATCCATTGTTTTATTAATTCGTTTTTATATGATTTGTATTAAAGCCAGACTTCTATACATTATTTTAAAATATAATAAAATATTCTTTTTCTGAGAAATTGACTAAAATTATAAATATTTGTGAAAACATTTATATTAAAAACTAATCAAAGATTGCAATCATTGATAAGAACCGGTGTCTCTCTGGACTTCATCGTCGATATCCGGATTAATTCCTTTGATTTTGAAGATATCCATTGCCTTATTGTTCTGCACTTCAATTTCACTGTCGATTCTCTTATCGACGACATACCTGTGCACATCTAAAATGCTGGACGAGTCAGTCATTTGAATATCTGATGAATCAAAATGACTAGAGTCTGACTCATCCTCCTCTTCCTCTTCTTCGGGTTCGCATCTGAAAGGAATTCATTTCAAATATTTTTTATAATAAAATTTTTCGGAAAAACTGACCGACAGGTGCTGTTATTGAAGAAGAGTCCGGTTGAACAGAATGGCACTGATTTGCATTTGCAGTCGCAGTCGTTGTGATCCCAATACTTATTGAAACTGTTTTGGCATTCATTTGCCTCTGAAGTGTTAGGACAGAGACACCGACACTCGCTCTCAGAGTATATCTGATTTGGGAAACAGTCGTTTGACTTCTGAATGCAATCACAGATACATTTGTCGTGTTTTTCGATACGAAATACTTTGAATCCCTCGAACTTAAGCCGTTTCTCAGTTGAAGAGTATTTAACGCGAATCACCTCAACATTGAAATTTGTTTTCAGTTTTCACAACAAATCAAATGTTTTTTCTTACAGTTATGTCTTCGAACGATGTGTTTATAGGAACGCATTGTAATCGTTGGCTCTGACAACAACCAGAGCACCGACCGATTCGTATACACGAAGGAAAGTAGAGCTCATTATGAGATTCTGATGGTTGCAACTCTACTATCTTCTGCTCAGGTATACAACCGGCAGGACTTCCTATTTTAGGTACTATTTTATTGAATTAGATTTAAAACTTTAAACAAATAACAATTTTTGTCATACATTTTGTCAATTTACTCCCTGTTGAGAAAATATTGAAATTTGTTTATTTTATTTGATATTTTAATCAAGTTTAATAGCAAGCTTACTTTGTTCATTTATATCCAATGTGGCTTTCGATCGGTTTTCTAAGAATTGATTATCAAAGTATTCATAAGTTTTTGTATTTATTCAATAATATTGAAACTCTCACCAGAAAGACCTCTCTCCAAATAATTTAAATAAATGTCTTTATTGTTTGGATTATTGTCTGCCATAAGAAAACTCGATATAAAATCTGAAGCATTTGTTATGTCTTTCATCTGAATTAATATCGATTCGGGAATTGTCTAAAAAGTATAAAAAGATATAAAACTACTTAAAAGTTGTAAAATTATATTCAGTGAATGATTGGATGACACCCTAAAAGACCCTTTGCTGCAGTACTGCTCGCACTGTTAGACATTGCTTTCCTAGAAATTTCAATCTGACAACGAACCCAAATAAACTATCATGATCAATTATTTATTGATAAGTTATCATGTTTTTACTAAATTATATTTTCTGTTATTCTAAATTATCATGGTGATATTATTTCAAAAAGTTTATATTAGCTTATTTTTTAGTATCATAAACATTCATCTCCATTTATAATGTATATTTGAGCAAGTTAAATGCAAGTTAATTAGCTGCAATCGTCCAAGATAAACAAAAAGTTCAAATAAGTTGACCATGCATCATTCAGAGTTCAGTAAAGAGCAAAAACATTCCGAAAATTGTTTATCGATTAACCAAAAGATTAATAAATTTGATGAGTTTTAAAGGTTTAAGTCATTTACTATTAATATAATAAAAATTTCCATTTTTAAGGAAATCAATTGATTCCTAAAACATAGACTCATTTGAAAAACATTTTGTACTGATATTCAAATCAATAACAAACACTTAAAGAGAGGAAACAATCGAAAATTCTTATGAATAGTATCGATAATAAAGTTTTTTGTGAAAAACTAAAAATAACTTTATTTTCGTCTTATTTTCAAATCACGTCATTTGATGTTTTGAATGTCAGATGACGTCTATTGGGTTGAATTAACAAGCAATCTATCGGAAAACATCCTAGCTCATAAAAGCACTTACATTTAGAACATTATATTAATAATCATTCAAATGTGTTGAGAGAATGTGTTTATTGTTGTGAAACAATTGTCTAAGTTTTGCATTACTTCTAATCTGATTAATGCAAATGTTTTGCATCTCTAATGCAATGCATTATTATTTAAATTAATTTTGTTTTATGTTTGACTTGCGATTCATTGAAGTCATCAATCAATCAAATCATTTGTTATTTGATTTTTACGTCAGAAAAATTCATTCAATCAATTGATTGAAAAACAAAAATAGTTCTCAAATCAAATTCTATGCAATTATTGCAATCAATTTTTAGTTCAATTATTATTTACTTTAATTATTCAATAAAAAAAACATTCAAATGAAGACATCATAAGATAATAAGAAAAAATAACTTAAATATCAAATAATATTTATTATATAATAATCGTTTATCAATATTTCTAATCAGCATTTGTATCAAGGATAAATGACTTTCTCAGTTATATGCCAAATGAATGCATCCTAGATCTCATCGATCAGAATAAGGCGATTGAATATCACTTATTTGTGTTTCATTATTTGTGTTCCCCATAATTATTAACATAATAATCATTACAACGAATAACATGTAATCACTGATCAATAATAGGATAAAAAAGTGTTGAAAAACAAAATATTATTCAAATAATAATTATTATTTGAATTTCAGTAAAAAAGTTATCTTTTGGCCAAATATTGATTTTAATTAAATACTTGAGTTCAACAGAAAATGATTTTGAGTGCAATATATTTTTTCAAGACTCACCCCTTCACTAATAGCAAGATTAGTTTCATTTGGTTCAATCAACTGTTCATTATCTTCAATGGTATCGTTAAGCGGCGAGAGTCGATCGGATCCGTTGCCGACATATCGATAGATACGATCTTCACGAATGAGGATAGGATTATCGCAATTGACTGAAATCATTATCGATATTAAGATTGCATTGAGAAAAGTCTCAAACATAATGACAATAATGAGATCATTGAGGGGTAGAGACACTCATTAAGTCAATTATTGTCGAAAATTAACGCAAAAACATTACTATTGAATGCAATTAATCGTTTCGATCACTTTTGAGGCAAAGGTCACAAATGAATGAATGAATTGGCGGTTCAACTATTGAAATGCAAAACTCGTCAAACTTGAGTACTGACGGTGTGAATGCTGTGACAGACTATTGCACAGACACGTAATCAACGCACGTACAGACTCTTTACAACCAGTAGCGCAATACTCACTCTCCATAAGAGTTCGCACGCACTTCACGGTCTCTCTCTCTCTCTCTCTCTCTCTCTCTCTCTCCCATTCGTAAATGCATTCTTTGAACGCAAAATAACAGTAAAAAACAATATAATGAATACAACAAACAATTGAAATGTTGTCATAACAACAAATAATATGATATACCGGTTGCCGGCGATTATAAAAAAGTTTTCATTTCTATTCTATTGAGGCATAGACTGAATGTATACAACATTTAGTTGTATATCACATCTGATCTATTGGAGCGAAATTGACTTTTGGCATAAATTCCATTATTTCACACAAATTCATGTTTTCGTTAGTTTTTCAATTTATTTCCAAAATAGAGACTAAACTTCAAAACTTTTGACAAACAAAACACGAAAACTGTTTCTATTGTATTAAAAAACAAATAGACTAATATTTTTTTGTCATATTTTATTCAAATGCCATTAATATTGAAATCAATTACAGAAATACACAAAATATTGAAATCATATGAAATTAAAATTCAAAAAACAAATTGAAATTAAAAACTAAATTCAAATACAAATTGAAATTAATATCAAAATTCAAATACATATTGAAATTCAAATCCAAATGTTATATAATCACAAAAAACATCCAAAATATTAAAAGGAATTGAATTAAAGATAAAAAGCATTAAAATTATAATTAATATTATTATTGATATTTTAATTTAAGATTAAATGACTTTTAATTAACTGTCTGTTCGTCGAAATGACAATCCAATTGTCTGTCTAACAGAAATACATATGAGTCTTGAATTCCGGATTAATCTTCATTTTGTCGGACAGCATATCATCGTTTTGGTGACGACGCGGTCCAGACATCCCTCCGGCCGATGAGCCTCCCATCGAATCTGACTCCGAGTCTTCGCTTTGTTTGAATCCAATGATGTGTCTCTGAGCGCGATATGCGGCCAAATGAGCGTAAGCTATGGGTACCGGCATTGAGATGCTTCGGGTGCAACGCGCGTAGATGTGGGTCAGACTGAACGTCAATTGTTGCAACTGATCCGCACTCAGATTGTTGTCGTCTTGCAATACAAAGTAATGTGTCGGACGACTCGTTCCCTGAATGCCTTCATGAGAGCAGAGGAAGTAATCGAAGAAAGTTTTCGACACGACATCAGTATCGACGACAAGTCCCGGCGGAACGTTCTTCGCTCGACCGACGCCTTCCACCGGATTCATTGGGAAGAATCTTAAATAAATATAAATACATTTAAACATCAAATCGAATGAGAAAAGAGTCAAATACCTGGTGTGGTGTCTCTTCTGTACCACAATATAAGTCACTTTCGGTTCATATCCCTCTCCCTTATCAGCGAATGTCTTCGAGAGTGCCTTTAGTTCTGATTTGAGCGCAGCGTTGAACTGTCCTTCGCTGACGCCATCCCTATAAATGATAATCTGTTCGGGAAGTATACCCTCATTACGTGTGGAGTACTCCGTCAAGAGGTCGCCCATCATTTCCTGCAATTCTTTATCGATTTCCTGAACGCGTCTCTGAAGACGAGTCGTCGCAAAGTATTTGACATAAGTTTCGTCAATAGAGGCCACACACGCAGAGACCGAACGGGACATACGATCTCCGACTCCGGGATGAGATGAGTCGACGCCAACAATCATCGTTCGTTTGCGAAGAACTTCGATGTCCTGAAGAATTTGATTAATTCCTCCCAATTTTGTATTCATTTTAAGCATAATATTCTGCATCAGAGGAGGCCTTCGAAACACAATTTAATTAATAATCAATTAATTGAATAGAAATTAAAGTAAACTATACTTAAGATTATCGAGATTTTGCTCTTTAATGCATTGAGTGACGATCCCGTGGTCTACGTCTCCAACCTTTTTGATCGATTCGTAGATGTATTGGAATCGAGTGTTGATAACGAAGACAATCATCTGAAGCCTGTCTTGAGTCACTTCTTTGGCTTTTCTGAAGATATTAGTGATAGTGTCCGGTCCGTAGTTACGGATTGTCACCAACTTTTTCGGTTCCATTATTTTCATTCCGAGTTTAACTCCCGTCTCAATGATAGCCTTCTGGAGGGACAGCATCTTCTGCTCAGCCCTTTGACTGAAGCCAACGATAATCCATTCGGTGAGTGACGCACTTCTGAAGAAGTTTTGATTGCGAACATCCCATTTGCCGTCAAACGGGTCCAGTCGTCGTCCGGAGCCGTACATAAGCGGAGGCGGAGGTAGGACTCGGGCCTCAATCTTCAGCGGAGTATTGTTTGCGACAAAAGTGATGCCAAACTCTTTGCTATAAGTCTTGGATTCAATTATAGTGCTCTTCGCGGCCTCTTTGATGAATTCGAGTCTCTGTGCCGGCGATTGTGAGGCCGACGAGCGAATCATTTCCACCATTTGATCGTTAGTCAAATTTTTGCGGACGTGTTGGTCCGGAACCAATTCGCAGACATCCATCGGCAAGTAATTGGGATTTCTAACGGATCCCACTTTAATGGCCGGCAAATAACCGTATCGTAAGTTAACGTTTGGATAATTACTTTTGAAGAAATCGGTTAAAGAGATGTTTCCGATACTGTATTCTCGGCCTTAAAAACACAAAAAACAAAATTAAGTAAAAAAATTCAATTGAAATCAATTATGACATACCTCTGGGATCAGTCTTCTTGTGTTCGAACTCGACTTTATTGGCGGGTTCTTTGGTCAGACCTATCACTTTGTATTTGCGTTTATATGTCAAGTGTTTCACCTGAACCTGAATTCCGGTCAACTCCTTCTCAACGCGTCGTCTGTCGGAGTCCTTCAACTCTTGGAGACCCATAAACTGTTCCCTATTTAGACCCAAAACGTTGGCCACGAATTTGACGACAGGTCCCGAATCGTAGAGAGCAGTGGCCGTCCTATCGATGACTAGTGAGACGCCATTCTCTTCGAGTCGAACCGATTGGAAGTAACCGTAAGCCAATTGACGGCCACCGCCGATGTCTTTGCGCTGACCTTTGGCCTCATTGTATGGCGCGTACAACGAGTTGGCGATTGGGATCTTATACATCGTCGGCGCGTGTCTTAAGATAATATTGAGGACTTGAATGGCATCTGAGGGCTGGTTATGAGTCCGTCCCTCAAAGTATCGCTTAAGAGTCTTCATATCAATAATTGAGGCGAACTTAATATTGAGCGCATAATTGATGTCACGGCCGTCATAGTTGACTATCACTTGGATTCGGGCCAACTCTCGGGTGTGGTCTCCGCCATAAGTCGGGTCATTCGGGAGCAGATGTTTGTCGAGATTCAGTTTCCGAATCGAATACATATTCTTCTGTCCGTCATATACGGGAAGAATGCCGTCAAAGATATCGCCCTCTTTTGAGAACGACTTAATGGCCTCTTCGACGACAATCCGATTGATTTTTGTATTCAATTTTTTGAACTTTTTTTTGGCGCCCTTATCGTCGTTGTCCTCTTCGAAGGTCATTCGGGCCAAGTCTTCGTCGACTCTCATCGGTTCCATATCGATGTCGTAGTGATAGACACATAACTCTGACGTGTATTTCATTGAGAAATGATTGGCAAAGATATTGATATTTCGGCCATAAATGCCTCGATTGGATCGGAGGGCAAACAATGACTTTTCCGACGAGGCGTCCGAAGTGGTCGAACCCGAACTCTTACTTTTCGGTATTGAGTTCGACATAACTGGCGATCAATTTGTCTTAAAATCAAAGTCAAAACCGTTTGAAACCTTTCTTACAAAATGTCTGACAATTAATGAGAGGAAACGATGCGATCGTTTGTCAAATGAAAGCTTCAAAAGTGTGGGTCAGACGATAGACAACGGTTTTAATACCCTATAGTTATGAGACTATAAGTTGAGCTCTCATTCAATTGGTTTAAATGCTCTCAACTCTAGGCTTAAGACGATTTTTTGGCGCTATTTTGCACAACACATATAATCCGTACAATTAATCCCCAAATGACAGACCCCTCTAAGCAATAACAGCTCATATGACTCCCCAGGGATACGTGGATTAGTCACGTTGTTTAAGGGATTAATTAGCTAAGATGTGGGCCCATTGCAACCTACCCTGATACGTTTCAAGGACATCGTTGACAAGTGGCTCAATCTGATTGGTTGACCACTGATCACAAACAGACAAATCAAATGACAAGATGTCAATCGTATGACTTGCAAGATGTCAGTCTTGCAGAAGATTTCATCACTTTTTAATATTTTTATTGATTTCAAAACATTTTTCAATTGAATCTGACTTTGAATTCAATTGATTTGATTCGTTTCCAAACCAAACACCAAATCATATGATTATTGACTCAAACATTGGATTTAATTAACAATTTATTGATTCAATTGATAATATGGTAGATATCAGTAATCATTGGACGGGTTTTCATACTTTGATTGCTATCATAAGACAATGGATTACTTCTATTGATAATGAGATTCGGTTGAATGGGTTCAGAGTTTTTAAGACTTCTTAAGAGGTTTAGTCGATCGTCGGGTGAATGCATTTCCTCCTCTTCTTCTTCATTATCAGAAAAGTCTGAATCTAAAGGTTCTGCCACTTCTTTGTGGTCAACGGCAACGGGAGGGGCTTTGAATTGAGTTCTTTGGTTTAGTATTGAATTATTGGTATTATTAGTCCATCGATAGTAACTTTGAGGACCAGTTTTGGACACAAAGTTATCCAAACTTTTTCTTCGCATTCTTTCCTCCAATTCCTTCGCCAGTGATGTCATTATCGGCCCTTTTGTGGGAACAACCGATTGATTTTGATTCGGAAGACTTACCATAGATTCAGACCTTTTAATCTTATTGACAACCGTTTGATCCACTTTTCTTAATGTCGTTCCCTTTTGTATCTCTTTTAATAGGTTTTGTCGCGAATCGGTTCCAGAAGTGATTGAATTTGTGATTGGAATCAATTGAGGCAATGCTTCTGATGGTGGACCCGAAGGAAGAAGAAGAGGAGGTGGCGGCGGTGGTGGGGGTGGGGGAGGCATTGAAGGCTGCAAATCATTTGCGCGGCCTCTTTGAGTGGACGGCCTCTTCAGTGGATTGTCTTTTAGTCGATTGAGTGGAGTTTGGCCTAAAAGACATCAAAAGATATAAAATTGAGTAAAACTTTTGTATGAATTGTTTGAATGCCTTTAAATATTTGGTCGTAATTATGGCTATTATTTGAGGTATCGATCCTATTGTCAGAGGACTGATGGGAGTACTGATGGGACAACTGTTCGCTCATTTGTTTGATAGGTTTGTCCGTAACATAACTCTCTTGACTTGAAATCGGATCGATTTTCTGAATAATTCAGAATTGAGGCCATATTTAGACACAATTTGTTTGTGATTTGAGGTAAGACTCACTTTGGTTTTCCCACAACAACAGCAACAGCACAACGATATGAAGATGAGGGCTCCGGACAGCCCTATTAGACCCAATGCTATCAACTCTTCGTATTGCATCGGATATATGAATAGCAAACGAATTATGTCTTTGATTTCATCACTTCTTTCGGTAATTTCTTCGAACCAAACGATTGGAATAATCGCTTCCTTCAGATATTTTGCGGAATTCCTATAAAACTATTTAATCAAAAGAACAAAACAAATGATTAATGTCTTACAGATTTAGCGGACATTTCCTCATATGAACGTTGAACTGATAGCGTCGGGTCCGGTGTATGACTTGACCAGTGATCTGAACCAAAAACCCATTAATAAGTTGTTTTAAAACTTGTTTTTAATGAATATATGTATTACGGGTTCTATTTCTGCGAAACTCTTATGGATCTGATCGTCAGGAGTCAGTCCGACAACACTTTTGGCGATCACTTCCGAAGCTTTCCTGAAGTGAGGGTTGGATGCAATAAGAGGTGCGCCCGAAGTGCACGACGAGAGGTCTAATATACCCCTGAAATTACACTTCTCTGGCTTCTCTGGCGTTAAACAAAAACATTTATTCTTTATGCTGTTCACTGGACTGAACCGATATAAAGGGATGCCATCGATTTCATAGTAGTTCTCGTAATTCATTTCAAATGATCTAATCATTAGTTTTTGAAAATTCCAATAAATTTTTATCAAAACACGATTTTTGTTGAGTTTAATTGAATACCTGCACATTTCAGTTGAATATTCATAGAGTTGATCCCTTTTTTCAATAAGAGGTGCGAATTGCAGGCCATGACTGCCATTGATCTGATTACAGTACCGACCCGTCCATACGTCAAGAGTTCTGTTATCGACAAACATTTTATGATTTTATATCAATTGAATACTTGACTCACGATTTGTCGTTCCATTTAAGAACTCTTCCATAAAGACCTGTCTTATATCCCGTGAAAATTTCAAACTTTTGTTCGGAATTTTTAGGAAAGAGCGCAAAATCTTTAGGCAATAGTTTTGGAGTCGGTATTCCATTTTGAGCTAAACTCTGGAAGTTTTCAGAAATTTTATCGATTTGTGAATCGGAATCACTTTCGAAAAGTATTTCTCGAATCGGTTTAGAGATGAATACATTTGAGGCAAACGTTTCGAAAATAGAATTCACAACAGAATTATTACTCCGAGAGTCAACAGAATTGATATTCTGTGCCAATTGGCTCAACGATGGATTCAATGCCTGAGCATTAGTTTTTAATGTCATCAAAATTTTTCATTTAATTTTGTATTCCTTACCATTAATTTGAGGTTAATTACAGTAAGATTGTCGTCAATACTTCCAGAGGACATCATTTCAATGAAGTGATAGACCTTTCGTTCAACAAAAGACACTAAAGTCTTGTCAAATGAAAAGGTAATCTTCTCTTTGATTCGTTCAACTCTTTATCGAATCAATAATTGATTTTCAAAATAATTATAAAAAGGAAGGACTGAATCAAAACAAACCTGAATACGAAAGGACCGACTTCTCTGACTTTAGGTTTCATTCCATTCAGTATTTGGTTTGGGTTTTCGACTTCAAAGACATAGAAATTGATTCTCTCGTTATTCTTAGATCCGATCCAATCATCATAAAAGACATTATCTTCTTTGAGAATCATTTCTGATTTAATCCTATTCTCAAAAATATTTTCAAAATCTAAATGAATATAAACACTGATTCCTATTATAACAAAACTTATTAACAACAAAATCAATGAAAAACAACAAACACAAGACCTAAACAACTTCATTGTCGCACAGAATAATCAAAACTATAGACAACACAGAATTAGTTCAGATTATTCTTGAAATGAGTTCACGATTTTTAGAATTCAATGTTTTTCAAGGAATTGAATGTATTTATTTGTTGAGAGAAATTATTTTTCGTTGAAATTATTGGATTTTTCCGAAATAATTACCATCAGTTCTGAGTCTTATTTGCATAAAAAACATTATAGTCTCGAAAATTAGTAGAAAATGATTGTATTATAGCGTGACTTCAAATCTTATTTTATTTCTAAAATGAATTGAAGTCAATTCTAAGACAATATATGAGTCATTAATTCAATATTTTTTAGTCATTTCCAAGAATTTCAATACTAATGTAGTTTAGAGTTTGAAAAACAAATTGATCCCACATTTCCCCAGACATAAAAAGAAAACAAATTTCCGAAAGCCATATAATCAAGATCAATTTATACAAAGGCATTCAAACGATTGGTGTTTAAACTAAATATTTTTTTTATAGAATTGATTTACAACTATTTCCTGATTTTGAGATTTCTTTATGAAAATTAAATAGTTTTTTGATTTAAGATATAATAAATATAATTAAATTAGTTATCGATTTCTCATAAATAAAAAGACTGAAACTATGACCATAACACCGCCGATCACTATAACAGTGATTGATAATCCATTCGCCAATTTCTTCTTGTTAGTCACCATTGACTTGAAATCGTCCGCCTGTTTCTCATCCGCTTCTCCCTTCTGTAAATCAAATTCAATTAATATAAGAAATAATTATTTGAGTCAAACCTCTTCGATCCAAAACACTGGTACAATATATTCATTTTCGTCAGATGCCGAAAGTTGTCTGGATCATTTGGAATATTTAAGTTTTCAATACTTTCAATATATATTTAGATACTAACTTCATTGTATGATAATCAGCCTTGGTAATTTTTATATTCATTTGGAGTCTTCGAACTGCTTTGAGAACAACTCCAGTGATCTGTAATTGAAATGTTCCTGAAAATGAATATCTGAATGAATTTATTTCTTAAATACCGGTTCGATGTCAACATAAGTGCCATAATTATCATCATTTAATTCCATCATTGGTTGCAATTCCGAGCCATTTTTAAATTGGTTTCTCAAACTTGCATCACCATGAATAAAATAAGGAGCTGACATAACAATGGGTGCCCCAAGACTTCTTCGGCCACAGTTTGATATTTCCAAGACTCCACTTGTATTGCAATCAGTTATATTATTTTCAACACAATAGCACTCATTTTGTTTGCGAATGACTGCACTCTGAAAATATTCGACAGGAATTCTGAACCTATAAGTACTTATTCCTCGAACTACCGTCTCTTTCCAGAACTTGAAGAAAACGGTTCTATAATATTATTATTTGGTAAGAGTTTGGTTCAATTAAAGCATTTGACAAATACCTGCAAAGTTGTGGTTCGAATGCATATAAAACATCGTCCTTGGATATTGAAGGCTTGAAAAATGTTCCGTCAGTTCCTTCAAGTTTAGAACAATTATACCCTTGTGGTTCATGGAATTTCCAAATGGGTTTCTTTAAATGTTTATTTCCAATATAACTGTAATCAAAATATTCGTTAAAATATTGATTCTTTGGTTAATGTTATTAAAGTCTTACTCCAAAGAATCAAATTTGAAGAGTTGTCCGATTTTATCGATGTCTTTCTTTCCTGTGTTAACAGTCCACTCTTCTTCTACCCTGGATCTGGTCTGAGTTAAGTTTGAAATATAAATAAAATTACCAAGTCAATCAATAATTTTACTTACTTCAATTTTATATTCAGGAGTAATAGCAATGTCTAACTTAGCTAAAGTTGGTGCCCATATGCCCAATTCCTTGAATATTTTATAAGGAACACCATCGAAGAGTATGTTTGCCATTTTGTCCTTAACGAATAGACCCGAATCTGGACTGAGTGTGCTCGATGCTGGATATGCTTTCAAATATGCATTCATAGTTACAGATGATAAAACATGAGGAACTATTTTGTTTTGCAAAACTCCCTAGATCAACAAAAAAATTAAAAATATTGAACTGTTTTTTTTCAAATTACTCACTAAAAGTGGGAAATTAATGAATGATATTAATTCAGTTTCGTTGATTCCCTTTTCTGGTTCGTGAGTATAACTCCTTTTCTCCTGATATGAGATAAACTCATCACTAATTTGGTGAATGTTTTCTTTAACTCTGGTTTCACTGTAAACAAAAGGACCCCTCTCTTCAAGTTTTATGTAATCCAAACTTTTATAATCGGTATTATTTAGAGAAAAGAAATGAAACTTCATAGTAATAGGAACAGGATTCTTTATCCATCTGTTCCATGACTCAGTTCCATTAACTATTGGCAATTCCTAACAATACAATAAAAAAGTTTTCAATTTTGACTTCAACAGTGAGGTGAAATCAGAAATACCTCGGCCACTTTATCTTTCATTATTTTAGGGAATATTCCCACAATAACAGAACCAGTTATTATAAAAA